>UXGD01000599.1:0-52622 GCA_900474315.1 Torymus auratus | reverse complement strand
TATATTTATTTTGATAATATAGAATTAACCGTGTTCTGTCGGTAAAACAGAGTACACGAGTACCACACCCTCTTAAAATTGAAAACTAAATGAAAAAGATAGAACCCTGCAATTTTCGGTAACCGGTGGCACTCATATCGCATTAATGGGGTGTCATAGTCGTACCATTACCGACTGAGCAATTGATACAGTTTACAGCTTATTAAAAATAAAATACCCGAAATCACAAAAAATCAAGAGCACATTTATCTGTGGTTTTCAACGTTCTATCATCTAGTAAAAGTTTGAAGTCGAAATATCAAGTGGATTTTGGAAAAACTACGAATGAAACTGAATTTTGTTTTGTTTAAAGTTTTTGCCAAAACCATTTCATATTTCGACTTCAAACTTTTACTGGATGATAGAACGTTGAAAACCGCAGATCGATGTGCTCTTGATTATTGTGCTTTTGTGATTATTCATATTTTATTTTTAATAAGTTTGATACTGTGTCAATTGCTTAGTGGGTATGGTACGACTTTGGCATCCCCTTAAAATCGATACATTCAACATTTGTTATGAGTTTATTGATATTCCTTTTCCGTTTTAGTCGTTGTGAATATTATTAAATTATAAAATTATACAATTTATTTATTTTTTATATTATAAGTTTGTTAATATAAGTTAATTTCAACTAACATCAGCTTAGCGCGGAATAATAAATATTTTAAGTTAATAATATTTATCCTAACTTGGGAGAATCTATTTAGTGTACTACTATTTTTGACCCGCATTATTATTTGACTACATGGGGCACTGTACACATGAGATACACTCCTGAGTTAAGGTGCTCGACACTAGCATCGCGTAGTGGTCGGGGTTTCCTTACAGAGGTAACACTTTTCTTTGGGTATTCCTCTAGTTGGGGGTTTACCTTCGATGGTATTAACCTTCGTCGACACTGTATTCAACGTTGGTAACAGACAGCAGGCCAGTTATCGACCGAGCTGATCCTCACCCGAAGCAGCTCGAACGGCACGACCCCACTCAACGTCTTTGACAGCCACCGATAACATTACCCCGATCAGTAACCCCGGCAGCGCTGACGTCAGAGCCTCGCCCACTCACCGCGCGTGCCGACGTCACTCGGGACTTCTCGCTCTCCTTTCTTCCCCTCACTCCGGCCACGCGCGCCGACATTCCCCACTGTCGTCATTGGATGTGCCAGCTGGCGGCGCGGCCCACACACACATAATCACAATAATACCTGTGTACTGTGTCCGTGTCACTGCGCGCGCGTTGCGGTGGATACGAATGCACCTATCTTAAACTTCACGAGCGGGAGTGCGGAGAGAGGGGGAGAGAGGATGAGTATAGAAAGAGATGGAGGCACGGTAGACGACGTCAAGAGAGAGAAAGAGAGAAAGGAGTGGGGACAGAGTCGAATGAGAGGAAAAGAGAGCGACTGCAGAGGTAGAGGGAGAAGGAGAATAGAAAGAGGGGCTTTATTCATGTATACGAGCAAACGTAAACACGTGCCAGCGGCGCATTGCAAGTGGCGCGCGCGTGTATATATACATGTCTATATGTATACATGCTGCTATATGCACGAGTGTCTATGTATAGTCGGCCGGCCGGCATAGGCGAACTTGAATGAAATTACATATTATAAGAGTCTGCATAACCCCGTCAGCCACCCCCCCCTTTCTATCACGGTCTTGCGCCCCCTCTTTCTTCCACTACTGAAGCGCGGTGCAGCTCCTTATAGGCGAAGGAGAAGGAGTATAGATGGAGGGAGCTGCAAGCGCAGGAAGTAGGAGAAAGAGGGAATTTATACTCCGTGAAATTCTCTGTCTCTCTTTCCCCGGCCGCAGAGAAACGGAAGATGACATTGACATTGAAAAGCCGGCGCTCGCTCTCTCGCTCTATACTAGCGCCATTATACCTATTACGTACATACGTATAAACGAGAGTAAAAGTAGACGGAGACGGAGCGAGACAGCGAAATAGATGGAGAGGGGGAGAGAGAGAGAGAGGGAACTGAGGGAAGGAGAGAGGAGGTATAGATATATGGATTTACTCGAATGTCTCGTCGTGCGTTTTCCCTCTCTACGGCGCGCTCAGCTGCCTGCCGCTCACAGCGGCTCCTCCCTCCCATCGCGCATCCTCCCTCTCCTAGTCACTGCTCTTGCTCTCTTTCTCTCTCTCCCTCTCTCTCTCTCTCTCTCTCTCCACTCGCACAATGTATACACACATTTCTCTTTTGCGGAAATACAGGTCACATACGTACGTATACACCGGGCGCGCGTACACGTGTATACACGCAGACGTAAAAGCGGAGGCGGAGAGTATATATAGTGGATGCGGTGGCGGGGCAGTAGTAACGGAACGGCACGTGCGTGACGACGCGATCAGCTGATCGGGTGATCACCCGCTTTCCGTCTTGTTGTGTACGGGCGTGCGCTCTCTCTTTCTCCCTCTTCCTACTTTTTCGAGGCTGCACTTTGCGCGCGCTCCTTTTTTTGCAGCGTTCCCTCATCCTTGACTTTCCTCTCTTTCTCTACCGCACTGGTATACCTTTTTCAACGTGCTCTTCGTTTTTTCGTGCTGTCCCGCCGTCTGGCTAGAGCAAGCAGTTACTACCTACTTGCGCAGGTGCGCACCGTGCTGTATTGGGGATAATGACGAGGCAGTGCACCCTTGTCTCGCAAAATTTTTTAGTGGAAGAATTTTTACTATATGAATGTGGCAATGCCGTGCATTCTCTTGACCATTTGATTTGGGATTGCCCTTTAATCTCTCCCTTTTGAGATCTAACTTTTTAACTTTGCAGGAAATTAACTATTGCATTTAGCACTACCGTATATTTGAGTTAGCTTTTAAAAGCAAAGAATCTTATAAAAGTTTAATCTATTTAATCATATCTGCCCGTATCCTAGATTAATTATTTTTTTGCTACGCTTGATTTTCACCTTTCCTTCTCTATGTCACTGATGTTTTAGCATTATAGCATATTACCTGTCATTTGAATCATTTCAGCATATTACCAGTCATCATAATGTATTCAGAATGCAGAACTTTTAAATACTAGATGGAGCTTCGAGCAAGACGGATGTATGCACAGATGCTTTATTTTGTGCTGGTTCTACTTGCTCTGATACCCCACGATTCACACTGAGGGAGCCACCTTACATGAAGAGTTCATTTTGATTCAGATTGATTATCTCTTAGTCATGCAAGCTCTAACAGGACGTGGTAATGGGTACATAGCTGTCTATGAGTTGTAACCCTAAGGATAAAAAAACGAGGCAGTTATTGAGTTATTAGAGAGGTGCATACTTGTCTCTCTCTATCTCTTTCTCCCCCTCCATCACGACTATGTCTGTATTTGATGTGGATGAATTGCCTACGTCTCACATTGTTGCCTTACATGGTTAGAGTTGTTTACGATTATGAGTTCCATATAAGGTTCTTTTAATTGCGATTTTTTTTTATTAATTTTATTTTTGGAAAAGGCGTAATTGTTTTCAAGAAATATCTTTCTTCAAATTAATAAAAGCTAGAAAATTCAACGTAGCATTGAAAATTCAAGATAAAATCATACAGAAATAGTACATTTCGATACTAGTGAGTGAAAGTGATTCCCCTCGCTTTGCTCGGGCGCAAACGTTCACACGAGCATATAATCACTCTCACGCACTAGTATCGAAATGTACTATTTTGACACAACATGTGTAAGGTGCTATTTTAGCGCATTCTTGCAAACCTTAGCATGTATAAAAGTAGCACTTTGTGCTCGGAATGTCAAAATGAACATATTTTCTAATATTTTATCATTGTTTTAATAAAGTAGTAAGTATTAGTTTGACATGGTCGTAAATCACATATCTCTCACTTGTGTGTCGACAGTCGCTTTCATGTTCTTCTTTATATCTTCTATACAGTTAATTTTATAAACCATATTTAAACTTTCTTCGTTTTTGCATTTATCTTTTTAATTTAATTAAGCAGTCAAATTTATTAATAGTTTGAAAATTCAGCATAAAGTTTAAATTAAAGCTTTATGAAGTTTGTTATTTCTTTGGTTAACGAAAGTTACGATAATACGATTGATGTTTTCTTCGTTCAGTATAACTCTGCGATGATTTATATTATGTAAATAGTTTTATCATGTTGTATAGCGGGATATGGATTTGGGTCTAGCCAACCCATAGTTCTCTGACTTACCTGCACTGACTGCGACAATATGAGAGCCTGCGGAAACAGAAAGGTGACATAGCCCATTCAGGTAACACACGATGTCACCTTTCTGCTTCCAGGCCCTCAATTAGTGTCGTATGTAGCATTGTACTACCAGTGTGGTGGTATATTCCGGTGGTACGGGCACTTGCTTCTCACCCGAGAGGATCAAGTTCGATCCCTAATTTCTCCGCTTTACTTTTTTCATTTTAATTCAATTCTTTAAGCCGTTTTTCTATAAAAAATAGTGCAAATTAATTTTCAATATTATGGTTTTGTACGTGCCTACAATTTTTGATGATAAAGTTAAGTCAAAATTCTTTTCAGAGGGATACTTTTGACTTCATTTTTCCCAATTATATGTATGTAATATACGAGAAAACTAAAAACCACTAAAAATGACTGTGTGACATAGTTATTTTGGTTTAAACATTATTATTAAGAAATTTTGAAAAATTTCGACTCTAAAAGTGAACTATTTAGGAGAGGCGATAATAAATTTAACCAACAAAATACACTTATAATAGAATTTACATTTTTTTAATTCCAATAAAAACCAACGATAACTCGTTTTCTTTAGTTTTATTTTCATTTTTTTTACTATTTATGTAGGACTCTTTTTTATTGACTGATTTACTTATAAAATCGAGGCTTTAAGACAGGTTATGATAGAAGAATGAGCTTTGAAGAAGAATTTTAATGATTTTAGATTATAGTTATTTATATGATTTTCATGAAAAGAAAAACATATTTACATAATTAGTCGAAATTTATTTCACAAGTATCATAATTCATTGTTTTGTTATATATAAAATACCTTGGAAATATGTAAAAACAAATCAATCTTTATTGTAAAAAAGTAATTATTATACAATGCATTTTGTCAATGCAATTGATTGAGGACTTAAATGATTTGTTGGTGTTAAAATAAGAAACAGAATAAAAAACACTTGGATATTTAAGCAGATAGTTCGTGAATCTTAGAAGAAAATAAAGTCTCTTTTAAAGTTCACTGGGTTTAAGAGTTACGAGTGGCAGCGAAAGAGAGGCCGTTTGTGTAGGGAAAAGTGAAAGGCTGCGCTGGGTCTGGGATTATCCTGGATTCGACGAAAAAGGCGACACATATACGCCGGTAACAGCGGTTTTTGCGAGCGCGCGTTTATGAAAATTGCCGGTCGTTACGAGCTGCCGTCGTAAACTTCCAACTTTCGAAAGAACACTTGACACCTACTTACCGTTGAAATTAATAGAATTGATTTTTAAGAAGTACTTAGGCATTATTTGTTATTGAATATCACTTATATAGAATAGTTCATAATATAGAGAAATAGCTTGAAAATTATAAATTAATTATAATAAAATTTCAGTGATTTAGGAGTTTCTGAAAAAATAAGAATCTCAGTATACAGGTATATATCTCAATAGTGCAAATTAATGAATTGGTATTTTTTGCAATTGAAATTCTCGCCAACCTTAATGAATTTTAATTAACTCGTAATTACGAAGGGATTTCAAAAAGCGGAAAAAGACTTGAAGTAAAAATATCTCCGAGCCAATGAAAATAATTAAAGTCCGGAAAAGCTTTATTAAAGCCCTTTTCACTTCAAAACTCCATTCGCTGCGCTGCTTATACTTACTTCAACCCTTGGAATAATCAATTTAATAAATAACCCCCTTCCCACCGTTTATATCCCTCCGATTTGCGCGAGGGCGACTAAAAATGAAATTCTTCGTCAAACACTTACGTCCGAAAATCCCGTCCAACTCTTTCTCGGGCGCGTCACGCAAAAAAGGAGGTAACTTCAAAAAAAAGGAGATAGAAGAAGAAAAGGAGAGAAAAGAAGTTCGTCCAGGGCAAAGAAAAGGAGAAAAAAAAACTAAGGGAAAAAAGTACCCTTCACGAGACCTTCCTCGAGCTCGCGCGCGCGCCTTAGTCGCCGTCGCGAGTCTCTCCCTCTCTCACTCTCCTCGGAGGGATTTTCGGAGCGTAACGAGGAGGCGAAAGGTGTCACCGTGAGCTGGCTCGCTCTTTTCCTCTGCAGAGCAGAGCAGCGAGAGAGAGGGAGGGAGAACTATATCTTCCCCGGCCACCCCCGCGCCGCTGGCCGGCAGCAGTGCGCACCTCCTTCCTTTTTTCGCAAAAACACGTAGAGCTCCTTTCTCGGCGCTGCTGGCGCGCCGGAGTGAGAGAGGCAGAGCCGGCGAGGGAGAGAGAGAGAGGGAGAGAGAACGCGCGCGTGAGTGGATGGCCAGCGGGTGGCTCATCGGGTCGCGCGCGCTGCCCTCCTCGTCTCCTCCCCCTCCTCCTTCTCCGCCCCCCGCGCAATTCTCCCTCGTTTCCTCGCCGCTGCTCCGGCGCTCTCGCGCTCCGGCTATATAGCCCCTCGTCAACCTCATTCCGGCGCGGCGCGCTCGCGAACGCGCGACTACCACCGCGACCCCTTCGACCGTCAGCCACGTGGGACACGAGCGGCGAGGGACGGAGACAGAGAGAACGGGGGAGATATATAGCTATAGCGCGGGCGAGCGAACGCGAGCGGGCAAAGGCGGGACGCGACGAGGGTGTGAGGGAGCAGACAACGCGGAGAGATACCGCCGCCTCGCCGCCGTCGCCGAGAGAGAGAGAGAGAGAGAGAGAGAGAGAGAGAGAGAGAGAGAGAGAGAGAGAAGCGCGGCAGCTGCGAGGTCAGTGGTGCTCAACGCTCGTGGAGGTTCTCCGTCGCGCGCGCACGCGAATTTCGAGCTCGCTGCTGCCCCCGGGTTTTGGGTCGATATTTTGAAAGTTCTTTTGGCTTTGGGTCGCCGCGCCCGCGAGAGGGCTGCGAAGGATTTTTGTAGGTCGCAGCTGGTAGTTGCACGCGCGTGATGTATATAATTCAGAGATGCGGAAAAGTTTTTGCAGCGGCCGTTTTGAGGCTGATAAGAGCTGCTTCCGGCTCTCTGGAAATTATTTTCCTTTAAGGGGTGGGGGGTTGTAGGATGTGTCACGGGATATTTGAATTCCTCCCGTTATTTTATGCGATTCGTATGTTTTCTTCGTAATTACTCCGCTCGTTAAAATTGAAAGTAATATATGGTTTTTTTAGGGGTGAGAGACAGCGATCGTTCGTTATACGCGCGGTTAATTAAAATGTTATTGTGTAATATTCTGATATTATTGTTGTTATATAATGAAAGAGCAGAAAAGTGGTTTGTAATTACATGTGGATATAGTGTACATAAAAATGGTTGGCGATAACAATAATACACCGGCTAATAGCGGATAATGGCCCGATCATTGTCGATTACTGTCATCGTTTTATAGATTTATATTACCGAGAGTTTTCCAATGCTTAATGGCATTTTTATGTGCAAAGGGGATGGAAAAGGAAGTAGGTTACAAGGGATTTGAATGAGCCTGAAGGGTCTCTCGAATAACTTGATATGGCGCTGTTGAATATTTTTATATAGATATTTATACGAACCGCTTAACTTTTATATTAATTTAAATCGATCATCGAAATATAATATTACGTTCGGTAACAGTACTAAACGATGATTTAATGAAAACATAATCGATTGGTTATATTTATATTCAACATATTTTCGGGCATCATTTTATTTGAAATAAAGTCTTATAAGTTGATTGCTTAACGCATTCAAAGCGCGCCGCGAAATAATTTAACAAGTAAAACAAGACGTTCGTTTGCAATGCAGATTAAATTATTCAATATTATTCGATATATATCAGCGATGTTTACATTCGCTCCGTAATTACAAACTCTCCTCGTCGCTCGCGAAACAACCCCGGCTTCATTCCAAGGGGGATAAAAAATCTTCGTTACATGCAAATTGGCCACATCGATATCATTCTCTCATCCGCGAAACGTTCTTCCAGCGTGAAAAAAAGAAAGTCCAAGACCTCTCCCTTCTCGGTTCGCATACATACACTCTTTATATTGACGAATCGACGAGACCTCGTTTATTAACGTCCGCGCGATTTATCGCGCGCGATAACGCTCTCGCGCACGGTAACTCCCCCCGAACGCACACTCGACCCGCAGAGGCAAGGAACGGAGAGAAGAAAAAAAACTATATATATATAACGAACGCTTCCCGCTCTGGAGCGCGCGTGCATGCCTAAAGCGCATTAGCCCGTAATAAAAGTTGGCCGCCGCCGGCGCGAGGCAGAGAGACCCCAGGGGAAAAAGCTGCCCCGACAAAAAGTCGGGCCGTCGTCGCGATCGGGCTGGCGAAAAAAAAAATCATAATCGATAAATCACCCCCGCGAAGCCCCGCGCGCTCACTCGCCGGAAAAAAACGAAAGAAACTGGACCGCGCGCGTGTATACGTGTGTTCCAGTACGCGTACGTGTGTGTGTGCGAGTTAGTTTGACGGGGAAAAAGACGCGAGCGAGGGGTCGCGAGAGTTAGCGCGCTGCGGCGATAGTTAGGTTGGACGTAGGGGAGAGAGGAGCAAAAAGCCGCGGGAGAGCCAGTGCGCGTGTGGGGATAAGAAAAATGCAAGCCATCCGTCAACAGCCGTGCGGTGAAGCCCCCCGAATGCGAAGGCGACACGAGAGCTGGGGCCAGTCTTGCGTCTGTATGTTTTGTCTTTTTCCCCGTGATTTGCGATGATCGCGGACGCGGTTTTTGCTAAGTTTCGAGGAATCGAGAATTTTCATGTTTTACGAGCGATGTGTAATGTATTGGGAATTAAAAATTGTGTCAGCGAAGCATGTATATGTAGTTAATGGATTGATGGCAAATCCTTACCAGAAATTATTCGTAATTATCATTTGTCCTGCAACAATATGCGCGAACAGTGATGCACCATTCAAATAATTAGTAAACATTGGAAATCACAAAAAATACGAAAATGTCATACATATTTTTTGCCATGTAAGTTTACACAATGTATTGACAAATTAAAAAGTCGTGTTTTTACTTAATGAACTTGATTAACACGCCAACATGCTGGTATTACGTAACAAACCACTTATTATACCACAAAATCGAAAATATACTGTCGGTATATATAGAATATAAATGTTATTACAATTCATAACATTGAGGTACAGCTTCACATATAAACATAATTACGCATATCGCACAAATGTATCATCACAATATGACATCCTACACCTATCTCCATCATACAATTATATATATTAATACCCGGAGTTCAAGATGATTTTATCAGCTATTGAAAAAAAAAAAAAATTTTCATCCGAAAATCTATATAACCCACCGAATAAAAGTATGAAATTCAATAAATAACTGAGAGGATCGCTTGAAACTTCCTCGAAAGCGTATTTACACTATCAAAGACTTGAACTCCGCAGCGTGGCACGGCAGATTGAATTACCAACTGGCTCCAACTAAACCGGCCACTCTCCCAACTTTCAGTCGTAAAAAAATCATCCCAAATTTCGTCGCGACCCACGGCTATACTCACCCGCGCTCCGACACTCTCCCACCCAAAAAACACGTATACCCTGCACACTAACCGCCACACGACTTGAAACAAGAGCAAAAAAAAGGCATAAACCAGTGAAACCAACGACGAAATGATCTCTTTATCTATCGCAGCCTCGCAAACACACACGCACACATCGAGAGAGAAGCACGTACACTCGCACCCTCCAAGAAGGTTAAGCGCCGTGCGCGGGCGGGCGCGAGATAAAGCTTTTCGGGTCGCTCCGCTCGCTATATAGTATATAGCTCGAGCGCCGGGCGCATCGAGGTCGTTATCTGCGGACGCGGCCAGAGGCCTAAATCAGGGACGATCGCGCGGGCGGCCGCCGCGCCGTATATACCGCGCGCTCTCGCCTCGGTAGCAGCAGCGTCGTCGCTATCTCTGAATATGCGAAGCGCTATTTGGCGTCCGCGGCGGTGGCGGAGCGCGCGTACCTAGTACCCGGTATTACTAGATACTAGATAGCGCGCGCCTACGTTAGGTGGCCGCAGTGTGCACACATACACACACACACACAGGAGCCGCGCATGCCGTAAGCTCTATCTCCGTCGCCTCGCGAGCTAGCTAGCTAGCTTGCAAGCGCAGGCTATAGGGGACACACGCTAGCTAGCGCACAGGCTTTGACGCGGCGGCGGTCGCACACACACACTCACATATACCCGTGTGAGAGTGCACACGTGCAAAAATATATAGTGTATATATATATACAGGTCTACGTAGAGAGTAATAGCAGCAGTCGCTGGTTTCTCATATAGCTACACACTGGTCATCTTCGTGTGTGTGTGTGCGAGTGTGCAGAGCTGATGCTGCGCAGGGAGAATCGGCAGCGAGGGGGAAGGAAGGGAGAAGAGAGACGGAGATGCGGGGCGTATATATACATATTCATGCACGTGTGCGGCGGCAGGAGGGTCACGTATGTGCATACTGTAGCGGCGCAATGGCCGGCAGCAGTGTGTATGTGTGTGTGCACGCGCGCGATAAAGAAATTCGACTGGTATAATTAGTTCGTTAGATATATAGCGGGTCCGGCGTCGCGCAGTGCACTACTGCGGGTATATATGTATGTATACGGTCGACCGAACGACCGCAGACGCCGTCTCGAGTCCGCGCGCACTGACTCTCTCCGAGGTGCAATACGGCATTCCGTATATCGGCTGCATTATTTAAGGGACGCGTTTAATCCATTTTACACACGCTGAGAAGTGAGAAGAATGTAATTGCCGTCGATTGATATTTTCCAAGTGGATCTGCATATTGAGCGAGAATTGATAAATGGCAAGAATATTATATATTAATTGTCGTTGAATATGTCGGCTATAATAGACTGTGTTATAGATCGCTGTAATTGAATGTTTGACTTGTAGAATTAACGAAGAGGGGCTAATTTTTATTGAAAGATTATGTCGACCTATTTCAAGCGTTTGATTCGTGTGAAATATTAATTACATTTTTATAACGTACACGTGTTTTATTTATATATGCAGCAATGATTTACGTTCAAGCTGTGTAATTGATTAAAGATATCATATTAAATATAAGATATATCGAGTTTCTATAATAACTCTTTAATGTCGTCAATAACTACGACAATATTAAAATAATAAATAGTATTTATATAGATTCACGCAATCAAATCATCATCCGACAAGTGATAAAAACCTGGCGAATAAAAAGTTAAAGCATAATTACGCATATATAATAATAGCAACCAATTAACACATACTCATTAACACTATGTTCATTATACAAAATCGCTGCAATTATACAATACAAAAACTCGTCAACCATTAATCTTATCTATTGTCTTGAGAATCCACGCGAGTCGCTAATTTTTCACCTTGCAATATACACGTACAGCCAACGCTGCACTCGGTTCGACCGCAGCTGCGCAGCGCCTGCAAGCGCTAGACCCGATAACGGTACATATATACACGGTAATAGGCGTAAACCGTCGTTACGCGCGCGTTCGGCTCCCATAGCGACACGCTTATTATAGGCACTTAGATCGCGGATCCGCGAACATTGTGTATACACCCACATATACGGCGCTGCACTTGAGAGAGGCGTTTATTAATATGCTCGACGTGCGGGCGTATAGGTCTCTATTTCGGGAAAGCGTTGATACGCGGCGCGACGCGACACTGCTGCGCGTAGAGAGAAGTAATGAGGCGAGAGCAATAGAGAGTCGACGTTCGAGTTTTCACTTTGGCATTCGAGAACGCGTGTATACGTGTGTGTGAGTAACTGCGCCACCATATGAGACTTGTATACCGCTACATAATAGGCGTGCCAGCGGTTTCGGGTATATAACTATATACACCGTCTGCCACGCTTTAGTTTTAAGAGAGGCTAAAGCGGGAGACCGACGCGTCAAAGACACCGGGGAGACAGAGAGAGCAAAGTCGTCGAGCTTTTGACTTTCTTAATGTGAAGATGTCGAGATGATTTTTTACACCAGTAGTGTAAAGAAGCAGCAAAGTAATTCTTGATATATCTTAAGAAAAGTATATACACCGAGCTCTCGATTAATATCCAAACCCTGCGATACTATAATTTCCATCGACCATTATCTCTCTCTCTCTCTCTATAATTGAAACTACATTATATCGATAAATTACAGTTTTAAAATAATTGCAGACACTCGCATGAATTCCGCATTAAATTTCCTGCCGACAAATTATACGCGCCCAACTTTCCACGATGCTTATTTGTGCATCGCGAAAATCGAGCAAGTATTTCGTCATTATATTCCTACCATATAATGTCGCGCTCGCCACCCCCCAACTCCCGGCCCGTTCATTAAACGCAATAACACAGCGAGCGCCCGAAGAAAAGCAATTTCCAATCGCGCGCGACCTCGCGTGCACTGCACGCGTCGAAATAAAAGAAAACGATAATCCACCCCGTGCGCATAGCCCTCGATAACAATCGATGTGCCGCCGCCGCGCGCGCGCGAAATCGTCGAAAACCGATTATTTTCCGTCGCGCCTTCTATATAATACAGAGAGAGAGAGAGGATGGCAGTCGGTGGGCGACCCCCTCGCGCGCGTCCGACCGATCGATATGCGTGCAGTAGAGAGCGCGGGCACAAAGTAAACGCGCGAGACGCGCTCTCTCTCCCCGACACGTGCATAATAAATACGTAGCGGCGGTACGGGCAAAGCCCTGAGCGTGCACGCGCACTGTGTGTGGGTGGGTACACCGAGCAAAGCCGTCATTGGGGCAAAAATGACGCTGCAATTATGCTCACCGAATCTCTTTCTCTCTTGTTCGTCGAGCTTTCGATTCAATAATCGCCGATCGAACGCTTTTTTTAGGACGCGAGTGTAGATTGATTGCACGCTTGTGCGTGTATACGTCGTGTAAATCGTGATTGAGACAACGCGCGGAGGTGTATTATATACATGGGCCTCGAGGTCCAGAGTGGAAGGTCGCGGGTGAAGGATTTTTTTTTCGGGGGATAGCAACGTGCGAGCCGGGGGGTAGGGTGCAAAAAGCGAGGTAATGATCGATGGACGTGATACATTGTTTTAGTTCGCGGTGGGCTTGCTTGTGATGGCTATTACTACACTGAATTGTATAGTACCGCGAGAGAAATCATTATCGGAACTGTGTATATTGAGATGTCGATGGGTTATTTGTATCGATTGTTCTCTGAGCATTCGCTTTTTTCTTTTTATAATTGGCATACTATACGCAATTATACTGTTGGTATTGCTGTGTGCTTTTGTTTGATTAATGTTTGTTGGTGCACGTTTTCGAAACATATATACGAACCGAAATTGCATTAAACCTATATATTCTACAAAAATTATTCTTACAACTTTCTACGAGTTTATTCATTTATAATAATTTGATTTGAATGAGAACTTTATTTACACTGGTACAAAAGATCGTAAATTAATTTAAAGTCACATCTCTTTACTTTACAGTATACCTACAGCAGAAATAGAAATATCGTTGTTTTACGTCGACCCTTACTCTCATATTCCCTTATAACCGCGCAATTCAATAAACCATCTACCTCCTCCGAACGACTAAATGAAATCATGTAAATATATATCTCGAAATAAAAGTATCAGAACAGCGGCGGCGCGACTACACAATGGAAACTAGCCGCATTGAAAAACGCAAAACTGAGCGCACGAGCGCACGCGATTCGATCCACGTATAGCGAACACAAATAGCATTACCGAAAATTCGATAAACATTTCCTTCGTTTCTCGCAACCCCCCACCCAACACACATACGCGACAAAACCGAATTCGCCCAATACAAACCTTATACACACGTCCCTTCTGCGAACAAAACCTTCTGCGCTCGCATATATATACAACAACACAGTGCACACTGCACGTGGAGAGAAAATCACTCGCTCGCGCGCGTTCGCGCTCATTGTCCGGCAGACCCTTTTCGGCTCGATTAGCGCGTGCGCGCGCGCGCGCGGGAGTAGTCGGAAATCGAAAATTGCGCGCACTCGCTCAATACGCCCCTCGCTGAAGGGGGAGCGGAAAACGCGCTCGCGCGTTCGCTTAATGACACGCGCGGGGCGCCGCCGATAGGGAGAAAGAGCGGGGGCGAGCGAAGGGCGCGTCAACTTTTCGCTCCCATTGTCGTCGTCGTCGTCGTCGCGGTATCGATCTTTCTCCACCGCCCTCCCCCCGTCGGGGCTTTTCGCGGCTGGAGCTTTTTCCTCACGTTTTTCGCCCACCCGCGCGCTGATGGATTGGCGGCTGGCGCCTACTCTGGATATATATAGGTTGCGCCGGGAATAGTGCGTGTCGCGAAATTTTCGTATGTATTAATTCGGGTAAGTGGAATTAAGGAGGCGGGAGTAGCTGAGTTTAGGTATAGCTATATTATAAGGTGGATCGGGGATTAAGGAGGCGCGCGCGTGAGCGTCTTGGAGTTTATTAAATTAATTGCTTTTAATTATTCGAGCTTGGGGCCGCTCAAAGCGACTGGATCTGTGGCTTCTATCGTTTCGTGCGTACATTCGGAGCGTTCGTGACGTTAGATATTGTCGTAGGTGCGTCATTGAGAAACCCGGTCGGGTAGTTTCGTCTAATTGTTTGAGTAAATGTTATTCGGTTAATGTACTTCATGATTTGTACATGTATACATAAGTTATAGTAAATGAATTATCCGCTAAATGTTTTGCAATAGATGATTTTCAGTGAACGGGTTTTAAATCACTTGATCAAGCTCGCATCGCCATTGATTATTAGCACCCTGTAATATAACAACTATAGTATTTCATTACATAGACAAACCTAATAAAATTGAAAACCATATATTCTTATTTTTTAATGGCGCTTTACCATAAATTGTATGATATATATTTAAATATACGTATAAATTCTAAAGTTATAATGGAATGATAATTCGCACTGTAAAAAAAGTCCTAAATCAAAACATCTGATTATCGGAAAACAAAGTGAGTAGCGATGTGAAACCGCTCGTCATTTCAATTGAGAAGTCAATTAGAGCTAACAGTGCGGTGTGACGGTCACACTTGTCACGTCACAAGCGTATCTGAGGAAATTAGCAGCCAGCCGCCGTGCCTTGTAACCAGCAAAGAACACGACTCGTTCAAATTCCTCGTCAAAAGCAAGTGTAAACCGCGCGACAAAGGGCCTTCGTCACGCATTTCAAACGAATTGTATATCCCCCGTTCTTTGAAGATCTTTTTTTTCCACAGCTCTAAATGCTTTCTCCTTGTGGACACTTTAAATCACCTCCATTGCGGTTCGCAATCAACAGAGCTTTATTTTAGGTAAATTAATATAACATTATAATTGGAACAATCTACATTCTTATGTCTGTGAATTAAAATTTACTTAAGCTCTGGTAGAAAATTAACAATATTTTATAGTTTGTGTGTTTAATCAAATGGAAGCGTAAATTCAACAAAAATCAATATGTATAACAATAACACAATGTACCTACCTAAAAGTATTACAAGTACATGAAATGTCAATTTGGTTAAATGTAAATGCTGAAAGTTACTTAAAACTTGTTATAATTAATTTATGGTTTGGAATGGACTTTTTTCTAAATTTAGTTTTTACATCTTAAATCGTATACTCTCAATACGTTTTGGACAAAAAAAAATCCATCGCTTTAATCTGGATCCTGTCCAGCATCCAATACCTTCTCCCGCTCCGTTAGCTTTGAGAAGATCGCGAAACTTTATTATCGCGAGAAAAATCTCGCGGGAGCAAGAAGTGTGCGCGGCCAACTTCCTTCTCGGCAAACTTTTCCCCGGACGCTTCACGCCGTCGGTCGCGTTTATTGCACGCGCACGTGTTGGCCTATAGGTATATACGATGCTCGCATGTATTACAACTGGGCCAAAGAGAAGGAGGGAGAGAGAGAGGGTTGGTTAAACTACTGCGTCCAGCTCTAAAAGGCAAATCGCCGACGGTACAGTATGTGGCATGTGTATCACTCGCGTATATATTCGCAAAGTCACGTATCATCGATCTGACCGCGTAGTACGCCCATATCGTCGTTCAGCGGGAATTTTCGCATTGCCAAGGTCGTAGCCGCAGATGAGCGTGATGTTGAGTGTTTCTGCATTGCAGTTTGTCGCTATGTGGGTGTATAGCGAGCTCGATCTAAATGACCAATATGCGTTCAAGGAACCCGAGGCTGAAAGTTTGCTATAGTGTACGTAGTTTGTTTAAGCTTGATGAAGTATTGTATAATATATACGGATGGCAATATTGTTACGATACAATTTTTTTTATTCATAAATGTTTATTTATGAATAAAATTTATTTTATTTAAATTTATTTTTTTTATTCATCAAAATTTTGATTATATCACTTAGTACCAAAACTCACAGCTCTTGAAATATCCGATAAGTCATATCTTATGCACAGTTTTATAAAAACAATGCACAGTTCATTTGCTCAGTCTAATGAAAATGTAGCTGTTTAAACGGCGCGTCATTAAAACCCATTAAATTGTTTTGAAAGCATGACAATTAACGAGATTTAAGGGTTTGTATGGCAAACTACCAAGTGAATGAGCGCTTGAAACTGAATTACTCGACGTTTAACGGTCTCGAAATTCAATCCCCGTAGGCTTCTGAAGAACGTGAAACAGGTGGCACGTTAATACTACAACCCTATCAACGTATACTTGTTTATCTGCGCGGGCCGCTAAACGATGCGATGTTTGACGGTCCTCGCGAATCAACAATGATAATAAAGTGCCGTGCTTAATCAATATACCAGTGATACAATATCCGAGTGGGCTTTACCCTATGCATTGTCGTATGAATCTGCTGATGAATCCAACCTGATTAGAGCGACAGGCGTCGAACTCGTAAGCACTTTGACAATTCCTTTTTAAAGATCTATCCATAGCTTTATAAATTGTAAATATATGAAATATGTTATCCTACTTAACATTAAAATTAGTATTTTGATTGAATTAAAATAAAAATAAATCAAAACTGAATCACATAATATATAAATATTTGTTTAATGTGTGTGATTTACACAATCACATTGCAGGTTTTAAATAGAATTTTGCATATTTCACTTGTCACTGTATTTCTACACCCGCAGTTATACATACAGTTTCCATACGACATCTTTTTCTGTAAAATCAATAATGAAGCTCAATAAAGAGATAAAACAATCGCCTGCACTTTCAGCTATATTTACATTTGTCTACCGTTAAATCGAGCTTCTTTTTCAACTTGAATCGCTACTAAACCAGCGTGACAGCGTCAGACTAAAAGCCATGTTAATTTCAACGATTTTCTTCATAAACGAAACATTCTGTACTCCAATATTCTCAGCCATTCTCTCCCCCTTTCTCTAATTCTCTCTTGCGGCGCGCTTATCAGACACATCCGCCACTCGCGACTGAATAATTCCCCGCCACGACAATAGCCTTCTGTATCCCCCCTCGTGTGCTCGCTCGCTCGTACATGACAAAAACAGCCTCCCCGCGACGACGTCGTCTTTTTTTTCGCCGACCGCCCATTCGCTTTATCGGTCGCGAAAATCGAACGGACGTAATCAACGACCAATAACATGAGGGTAGAAACGGTCGGCGAGAGTGCATGCATCCCGCCGATCGTAAATTATCGAATGGCGAGTGGAGCGCGGGGCTCACGCGTGTATAACTGCTACGTTACACGTGTTCCCCAGCGCTGATGTACGTGTATTACACGCGGCTGTGAGGGGCGCGCAGGTATATATATATATATATAGGCAAGTGCGCACACGCACACGCGCGTATATATATAGTATACGAGAGAACGAAGATATTACTGTATATATAAGCGAGGAGGTAGCGACGGCGGTTGAGATGGCGATTACGGAAGCCCCGCAGCTGCACTTCTCAATGAGTGTTGCGAGTTTGGTAGCAGCAGGTATAAGGTATGCGGATGCCACGATTGCAATGGCGCGTGGGAAAATTGTTTACGGATTGTATAGAAGATGATTTTCTAATAGGGTTGAGAGAGGTTCCGGATTGTTCATATACTGTCCATGGAAGATTAGTGTGCTATGCTCAAATTTGATAAGATTAATTTTCATGGAATGCAATTAATAAAGATTAAAATTGATGTACAAACCGCTTCTTGATAACTATTTGAATATTATACGAGAGTGTTACTGATATAATTGAATCAATTTTTTCTCCGATAGCTAGACTTAATCGAAAGTGCAGTTATAATGTGAGTTGAAAAAGACTTATTCTATTGGTCACAATCGATTGCCTTTATATTTGTCTTTATACCGCGCCTCGACAAAAAGCCCACTTACCGCTTGAAAAATGAATTCGATTCCCGTCGGAGTTCATTTATCATGCAATAAAGTCGGTGGCACAGTGAAGACAAGCGATATGATTGAACGCGTATTTTCGTCATAAAATCTGAGCAAATAAAATATTTTGATAAATTTATAACCAAAATATGATTGTTCGAATAATAAGATAGAATAATCAAGCATTTTTTTTTATCACAAGAGTTTAGAGTTAAATATTATGAGATTTAGACGTATGGAAATACTATAATATTAACTCTTAAATAATTACTGCTACGTAATTGTCAAATTGTTTCTCAAATCATCAGAAAACATTAAAAAAGCATAATTTATAATTTTATCAGCATAAATTAATTGAATAACTACAAGTATCAATGGATCAATCCTAATGTCCCAAAATTTTGATGCAATACTTGGCTCCGTTACTTATACAATACAGTACACAATCATTCTCGATATAAAATATGAGGTTAATTTTTAACTGTCAACTTACATAAGCAATTTTTTTGTAATATACATTTAGACATGCAATGCGACAATGTTAAAATCTACAAAAATATATATTTTACTCGAACATAATAGAGTTGCTAGGCAAGGTAGAACATTCAAGCCATTCTTTAGTTATTAGAATCCACATGTCTAGATTAGATTTGACCTGACACCCCAAAACTTTGAAAAGCCGCAAACGTCAGTGCAAAAAAGTATATCAGCACGTACCTATCTATACATACTCGCAGACAAAACCGAAAGTGATTCAGAGCCGTCGCTCGTATAGATAATCCACACAGCCGCGTAGACAGAGAGAGAGAAAGAGGAAGGCGGCGCCGCAGGTTTAAAGAAGATACAGCAAAGTGCGCTCGTGCGCTCGGAATATAAAGCCCTTATCGAAATCGTGATTCACCCTCTCGGCACAGTACGTCGCTCTCCCAGAGTATATGCGCGCCCCAGTCTACTCCGGAGACCCTCTAACCTATTAACATCCATATCACAATAACAGGTACACGTGTACATTCGTATATATATATATGTATATGCGCACACGCAGGCGTCGTATAGTCGTCATCCCTCTCTCGTTCGCGTGTATTCCCCCCGGGGGCTTACCACCGCCCTCACCGCGTTCGTTTCTCTTTCTCTCACGTGCACGCGTTTCCGCGCTCCACCTCCGTCTCTGCTGTATACATATATATGATACTCGCATTCCCTCTCACCGCAACGTCTCTATTCCGCGTATATCCTCCAGCCCGCCCGCGCGAACGCCTCTCTCTTTCTCTACCTCCCTCATATATACTGCTCGTATATATATGCTCTCATTATCGTAGCACGCTCTCTCGAAAACCCTTCTCTCTCTCTCGCGCTCGCTCGCTCTTATTTCTTCCGGAGCGAACGCGAGATTTTTCACCCCCTTCAATCACACTCGCGCTCACACACATACACATCGCACCCTTTGCGCGCGCTCATTTGTATATGCACGCGCGCACGCCTCCGTTCCCTTTTTTCCCTTCCGCTTTCTCGCGTTTCTCTCTTTGCTCCCCTTTCCGCGCAGCGGTGTTTGTGCCGCTTCGCTGGGCTTTCGCGCGTCGGAAGAATTAAAAGGAAGGAAAAAAGGAGAGAAAAAAAAGTAGTTCGTCGACGTCTTGCGCGCAAGAGAGAGAGAGAGAGTCCAGCGCTTCTACTCGGTCCAAGTTTCTCGTCGTGTTCTTGTTTGCAAAAGGTTGTCGTCGTCGTCGTCTTTGCAGCACGACGATGTGCTTTACGGTCATTCTGTCCCGGCCATTTGGATAAGTACGTACGAGTCTCGTGTATACCTGGTGACGCGCGAGCGCGTTACGCGCAGGTGACTGCCGAGCATAATCGCGTTATCCCGTGCCGTTTCGCGTATTGCCAGAGCGTGGATAAATCATGGCCCGTCGTCAAAGGGTTATGGATGCATAAGTCGTGTTATATATAGCTGCGGATAGATTCTTCCTTTTTTCAACATTTTATATAATTATTATCTGGGATTTTAATTTAATTTTTTTTTTAATTATTAGATAACGTGCAATATATCTTGTTTGTGGAACGAAAATCGGAAAATTTCATGGAAGCCGTTTTCTCTGCTCTACTTTTAAAAGTTGAAAAAATGACCGGTAAATAGTACACCGAGTAGGAAACATTTTACGCGGAACGTAAAAATCAAACATAAAACGATTAAGTGGAAAATGGAGGATTTCAGTTGAGACTTAAGTTTAAGAGGAATCAATGTAACTGCTTATGCGAATTGGTTATAAATAATTTCATGAGATAATCCCAATGATTTTTTTAAAGTAGATAAACCAGAGCTTTTATTAGTCGTAAACAAATATGTTTCTCCAAGAAAAGCAAAAGCTTCTCAAAGCTGTGTCATAAAAAATGTTTGGTTTTAAAATCACCGTATTTCCTCTACAAACTTCTCGCAATAAACCGTTGGTAAACATATCGATTATCTTACTTCAAACAGACTACTGTACGGCCATACCGTTTAGGAATATATTGGTAATATTTTACGATTATTAATGACACTAATTTCAATTAAAAAAAATAAAAATAGTAATAACAAATAAACACATTCCTTTATATGTTATATTTATATATTAATTCAAGAAATAATAATACTTTCGAACATCTTAAACATAGTCTTCTTTAAAACATAGTATTATTTCATTTATTAATTGTAATATCATAAACAAATTTAATTCCAAATCAATCCTATTAATATTAGTACTGCTGTTCTTACTAGCAACTGATAACGTTGAAACATTATCCTTAATTTTTACTCCATTTTATTGGTAAACTCATTGGTATATGAATGAATACTGATACAAAGGAAGTTTAGCCGTGTACACTTTCCGCGTTTTTCAAACGCTCGCTATATCAAACAACTATATAGTCTCAGTCATTTCGAGCGCCGAGGACAAGAAAAGCCAGGCCGAGGAGAGCGCGTTAGAGCTACACTCGCTATCTCTTTCGCCTACGTATATAAAAACGCAATGGGAGAAAAAGAGTGGACGGTATATAGTTATATAGTCACCACGACAATGCTCGCAGTTTCAGCTGAAGATTTACAGCGAAGACGCCGTAACGACTCGGAAAAGACGTGCTAACGAGTGACATCTTGAGGTCGCCGTCGCGAGGGGGCCGTTAAAACAATGCGCCTCTCTCTCACTCTCTCGCTCGTACCGCGCGTGCTACTGCAATCGCGAAGCGAGAGTGGGTGATAGACATTACGGAAGCGGGGAGGCGAGAGAGAGAGAGAGAGCGAGCGATTAAACTGCAATCGGCAGAGTAATCCGTCCGGTGACATCGACGCGGCTGCTGCCGCCGCCGGCAGATTAAACCGAGAGAGGCCCATAATTTGTCATGTTACTATGTGTACTACTGCTCTTGCGATCGTATTGCGATGGACGATGGAACGATGTGCGTATGATGATGATGATGATGATGCGTACACTTGCAAACGGAATTCCGAAGCGCGGCAAAGAGGATAAGTAGCAAAGCACTTTCAATTGCTGATCTTTGGTGGTAAATGAGCAGTTGGCGGTAAGTGCGGGGATATGTAATTTCGGTTGTGTGTTGAGTATATTGGAATATGAGATAATGATGATAATAGGACGATTTAATATAGAGAACAATGAGACTTTTTTATAATCACTCTATTTGGTTATAATTAATAGATTATATATAGCAGTACAATGATATAGTCATAAATTATTGGCATTTAATGTACTGGTATACTAAGTCGATATTACAAAGCATTTGAATATAATGTATATATGATATCGAAATATGCATATTATAATATATAAACTAAAAGCCACTTTTCATGCCCCTTTCTGCTAATGTTGTATCGAATTACTTATTTCTCCATCGGAGTCGATCCCTTTTAAGTTACAATAAATATAAAGAGTGTTACAATAAATATAAAGAGAGAGTTAAGTACTGTTATATTTCAGGGCTAACAACGTACTGATATTTTGATAAAATATTTCTAATCTTATCATTTTGATCAAAGATTGAAATTGTGTTAATTTCTGTCCACTTCTAGTATAAAACTATTATTCACAGAAAAAGTAATAAAAAAAGATTGCGGAATTTTTTCACACCAGTCTAAGGCAAGTGCAGAATTGATTTTAAAGGGGGATACTATCAAATGAATTGAATAAATGTAGGAAAGACTGGGATTAACGTTTGGGAACTAAACTGAACATTTACATTATTTTTTTTTTGAAAATTCACATAAAATTTTATATTGCCGAGCAATAGAAACTTTTTAATTAAACTTTTTTCAAAATACTGCATTCAAAATAATAAACAAAACAAAAAAAAACAACGAATTTTTATCACTATTACACCAATAATATTGTACCCTAACTCCATTCAACGAATACAAATAGTTTATTCTACTGTTATATAAAAATAACTCCAGCTCAAATGAAACCATAATAATCCATGATTAATAGCGCGCATCGATCCTCACGCTTTAAA
This sequence comes from Torymus auratus, assembly GCA_900474315.1. Classification (NCBI taxonomy): domain Eukaryota; kingdom Metazoa; phylum Arthropoda; class Insecta; order Hymenoptera; family Torymidae; genus Torymus; species Torymus auratus. The sequence continues at coordinate 29,658 of UXGD01000599.1, read as the reverse complement.
ATTAAATTAAATGCTAAACAGCCGTACACAACAACGCGTAATCGCCGCAATCTTAAACAAATTATCCTAATTATAAAGTTCAAGCTTGACAGCGGACACGATCGCCACATTATACCCACATCAAAACAAAATCACGGCTTGTCGGCCGCACCACGATAAAACAATCCATTCGGCACTCATCCATATCCGTCCCTCGGAAAACGCAATTAGTCAAAAGTTCCGGGGCTAAGCGCCGAAGTAGATTGGGAGGGAGCCTTAACGATCGTATGCCCCGGCCGCTATATAGTCGAGCACCCCGCCTATAACCCAGGCGTATGGCATAAAGAGCCGTTTTTGCTCCCGCGCTTGCCGGCGGGTCGAGTGTGTGCGGCGGTGTCGTCGAGTTAAAATAATTACGGCCGATCCCTTGAAAACGCTCGTCGTCATCGTCGCGAGCTCGATCCTACTGCAGTAAGCTGCCTGCGACCGGCGACCGTTATGTATCAGCGCGTGTAAGAGCCGAATAGCCTCGTAAAAGCCCTCCTGAAAACTTTGCGCGCCCTGTGCCGGCATCGTCGTCATCGTCGTCCCCCCTAAACTCTGTTTCCTCTCGTCATCCCTCAAATCGTCGGTAAAACTTGCCCACTCGTGTGTCCCCCCTGGGCGAAACAACCCCATCGGGTCCAGTATATACCGCAATACAATGCGCGCATCATATTCGCTCCTCGCACGACGGACGTGCAAGCCGCAGCCTCCCCCACGCGTATGTGTTTGTTGCGCAGCAACACTTTTATACGGATGGAGGATCGAGTCCACGTGCTGTTGGGCTTTTCGACGCGAGAAACGAGCGGGGAATTCGCCCCCGCGCGTCGAATTGATCTGTTAATTGCCATTGCCGGCATGGATGACTGGAGTATTTCGTCGTGGCTAATTTTTCACGGTTCGGGGTTATATTGCTTTGGACACTATATATAGTGGAGTTTAGTCGTGTGTACAGGGTTGTTAATGTACTCGTGTGTTTCAAATTTTCCAGAGATTTCAAAACACAAATACAGTATATGTTCTGCTTTTACATTCAACCGGTTTAATTATGATTAATTAGAGGTAAAAAGAGCAATTAATGTAAGTGGCAGGTTTGTGCATACATCAGAGACAATAATCACAATAAATTGCATTTCTTTGATATTATACACATTACAAGTGTGCACTTATACTGATATTATTAATTAAATATTATTCAAACTTGCACGCACGCACGCATTTATATATATTTAAAAAGGATACACACCAGAAATACGACGTGTTTTCCTCAGTCGGATGTATATATAATTGATATCGCAAACACACGTGCACATACATATCACGCATTAACAGATTTAATATAGATTACCGTTTCATCGGTTATGAAACACAGGCGCGCGCGCGCGCGCTCGCGAATAACGGTCGAGTTAATTTGCGTAATTACACTGGCCGAGCCCTTTCTCGTTAAAAAGCGCGCCCCGCGCCGCTTCGCATAATATCCCGCTCTCTCTCTCGCGCGCGCGCGTGCAATTTATATATAGGAAAAAAAAATGCCTTTACAAGAATATTCCACGCTATATCGCGATACGTCAGAAATCAAGAGTAGTGGGGATGGTAGAAGGGAGAGGGGACTAAAGCAAATTTTACCGTCCATTAAACCGGGCTAGCGTGCGCTCGATACATATATATACGGGGGCAGGCGCTTTATCGGCAATCCGGTATATGCTATACTAATTACTTGGCGAAATAAAAAGGCAAAGGTAAAGTGCGCGAGGAGGACAGAGCGACGGAAGCACAGTGCCGGTCTATATATAGGGGAAGAGCTGGTGGCAGAGAAAAAGTGCCGGATAATAGACCCGTATATGAATCTTCCACACACAGGCGGTGGATCGTTTAAAAAGAGTATCCAAATCGATCTCTCACCGAGCGAGCGTAAAACTTCGGCCCCCCTTATATATACTTGCCGCCTAAACGAGCCCATTATTAGCTTACCGCAATACATCGACCACCGCGTATATATATATATGGTGCACGTATGCGCGTGTGTCTGTATAGACTGCACGCGTAATGTTATATAGGTATATAGATGCGGTCTTGCAGGCGGTCCGCGTATATACCCTACTCTCTCTCTCGACTGCAGTATGGTACTGCCGCGCTTGGTAAACCCAAGTCATTATGCAAGGAATCGCACGCTCGCGCGACCATCACGTGTGCCCTATGTTAGCAAGGTTTGTCGCGTGCTGACAAAAGCCGCTCCGCACTTCTATAATACGCTTCTTCGGGTATATTAGGTATTAATAAAGAATGGGTGGGCGCATAAAAAAAGGCAGCTTTGTAAAAGTGCCGATGATGATGGTGTATATACGGGTACGAAGCTGCTGGAGCTATACGGATCAGGGGGATTATCATCGTTTTAAACTTCGCTTTCACGCATGACACGGTGGTCTTTGAAGTTTCAGGCAAGTATCGTGTTGCTGCCGCGATGTCGCTGTGTACAGTATATACAGTGGCGACAGTGTAGCGGAGCCAGTGGGACGTGTCCTTTGAGAGTAGCACTCGGGACCCCTGAGAGACGGGATTCTGTTGATATATACTGTATTTTCGAAGGATTCGCGTCGTATATTAATACGCTATTGTTTGCTGCGGCTTCTTTTACGTCTATACGAAATGGACAAATGCGCTTGTTAGCAACCGATCGCTGAACTGTTATCAGAAGACTATAGCAAACCCGTCTATTTCTTAAGAAAACGGCGGTACCATGCATGTTTATCGCTCTTTACCGATAAGTCATTGTAAAGATTTAAGGAAAACGAAGTCTCCACTCTCAAATTATATCTCGAATCCTCTACCAAACTCCTGATTCGGCATTATACAGCTCAAACTGGGGGCGAAAAACACCTCGCGCGCGCGCGCGCACATACGGCTCTCGAGCAAACAACCGGCACTCTCTCTCTATCCCTGCAGTTGCGCGGATGCAAACACACACACTGCGAGGTTCGCTTCGCGCTGAATAAAGACCGAGAGAACTCACTCTCTCTCTCTCTCTCTCGCGACAGAGAGAAACGGACAAAGACCGGCGAGCGAAAGCTCGGCCCATCCAGCCGGGGGTAGCTGGAGCGTTTATCGGCTCGCTCGTTAGAAGCTCGAGAGCGAGGAATCTATTATTTCCCTGGACACCCAGTAGTGCATCAGGCGCTCGCTCGCTCGCTCGCCGAATAGATAGGTAGATAGATGGACGGGCAGATAGACGGCCGCGAGCTCTCGCGAGAGAGGATGAGGAGGCGCGCGCGCCGCGCATATCGGCCGCCGCCGGAGCGACGAGGAGGGTATACGAGAGGGAGGGAGAGAGATAGTGGAGCGTCGGCTGCGAGGGAGGTTGAAAGGGGGCATTTGCACAGGTCGGTGGGCGGACGGGCTCTCTCTCGCTGATTACGTCGCCCGCGCGCGAACGCGAGGGTGGAAGAGAGGTAGAGGGAGAACGAGGATGCCGCTGGCTCGCCGACGACGCTCCGGATAGCGAATATCCGCAATGTCCTAGCGCAGCCCCGGCGCTTCTCTCTATCTCTCTGTGCGCGCCACCGCCACCGCTCTCTGCTGCTGCTGCAGCGGCCCCCGTTCTCTCCTTCCTCGCTTCCTCTCTCGCTCCATACTCTTCGTCTCGCTCACGGAGGGTATATGTAGGGGGCCCTAAGCTAAACTAAGCCACAGAGGGAGAGAGAAGGCTGCTGCTGCTGCTGGGCGGCGGACTATCTAGCTCCCCCTCGCCCTCTCGCTCCTCTGATTGCGTTCTCGCGCGACTTCGGTCGCTCGCTCGCTCGCCACTGCAGCGGCGCTGTCAGGCCGCGTATATAGCCCTCTGTGTCTTGGGCTGGGGGAGAGAGAGTCGCGGGTAGGCAATTAGTACACGGGGCACTCCGCGTTAACCTGATTATTATGTACGTGCCATGCGCGCGCGTGGTAGGACGCGTATAGTGCAGTGTATATACATAGTAACAGTCGCGGTCGTAAAAGTTACGGGAGAACGGACGAGGAGGGAGGGTGGAAGTCGATGCGGGAGATGAGAACGCGAGGTCCGCGGGAAATAAGAAGAAAGGTGGTAGCGGCGGACAGATGCGTGCACGCGCTGATCGGCTGCCAAAGTGGATTGTGCGAGCGCGCGTGTGTTAGGGGGTTTGTTAGTGGCTCCGGATTCGATGTGCATCTAGAGAGCTGTTTGAGTACCCGTGCGATCGTGGACGAAGTAGTGCGGATTTGTGTGGTAGAGGTGCTGGACACACCGATCGCAGCATTTGTTGTATGTAGTAGGGTGAGGGAGAAAATAAAAATAAAGACGAACGGTATAAAGATCGATCGTATCGTATTTTCGCTAATGATGATATAGCTCGACACGCAGAAGGTAGTGGTGAAGTCGTTTGAAGAAGAGCCATGATGATGTAGATCTTACGTGACAACGTACCATATATAATGTCTGATTTGGTGCGAATAGTTCTGTATACACGTATTTATAGCTATACAAGAAGTGATTTCAGTCTCCGAGAAATGGATTTTGTTGAAGCTTTGGTAGGCATTTTCTATAGTTAGTATCCGAAAATGATTCCCAGTACTCCCAGTTTAATATCGTAGGCTCCTTTTCCATGGATCTTCTACTTCTAATTGAGCGATTTTCGAACGAAAATAGCTGTGATTTCATTTTGCTGTAGCTTCATAAATATATAAACTGGGTAAATTAAAAAAAAGCCTATTAAATTAGATCGCATAATAATGCCTTATAAATTCGCTTTTTTCGCGTTTTTATAATGTTTATTTGGCTCAGGGTTATTAAATTAAATCATTTTTTAGTCATAAAATAAGTCAATTTTTATGTATCTTTTGTCTCTAACTTGAATTCTACAACTATGAGGCAAATCAACACATTTTTATACCCGAAAAAAAAAAAAAACAAATTAAAAGCCTTGCTCTACTAAAATTGGCTTTTCCTCGAACTTTTTTTAAAAACTTACTTTGATGAATAAATATTTACGAATCTACAACAAAACAAATTTACAGCAATTTCCATTAGAAAAAAGCCTATTTGAAGTAAAATAGCTTATCTCTCCAGTAAAAAGGCATACAAAATTCAACTGCAAGCACTGGGATCCATTATCGGGTAAAGCCTCAACAAAATCTATACCCGAAGTCTAAAATCGCTCTTTGCAGTTATGTATCATACATTTACATATTTATTTAGTTACATCATTATATCATTATAGCACTTGTACCTAAACGGTATTTTTTCTCCACTCTTTAAAATCCAACCCCGCGCAAGCACGAAACAACCGCGAAACTTATCGATCGGGCCATAATCAATTATTCATTCCCACTCAGAGCCACCCCAGCAGCAGCAGTAGCATCCCGTCAAAGAGACACCGGCATCCGTACATAAAACAATCACGCGCACTCGTAACGCGCACTTTAGCGTTCTTCAAAAGCCCAGAGACTCCATTGACCGACAATCGCACGGGCCATCCTCCCTCATTCTCTCTCTCTCCCTCTTTCTCTGTCGACAACGCATCGTTAATACTCCTTTTTTGCGTCGAGTGCTTTGTTTGGGGCGGGGGCGCAGTTCGCTCCCCGTGTGACGCGCGTGCCGCGCCGAGGATTAATCTGAATAATGGCAAATGGCTCACTGCTCTCGCGCGAGCGACACTCGACAGGCCGAGAGATATACATAGATATAGAGCGAGAAGGGATATATATAAAAAGAGTTTTTTGTAGCTCTCTCGCCTTTTTATTCTCGCGCGCAGTGTTTTATGCGGGCGCCCTCGTGAGCCTTGTGGACAGCGGTTTGTTCCTCCTCGTGCGTTATGAAGTTTTTTAGCTTTGTCAAACGTCGATTGGCTCGCGACTGTTAGGATGAGCGTTGTCGTATAGCCGTTCGGCGGTTTGTTGAAGGCTTGTCGGTGTTTCGATGAGCGAAGGGTTACAGATCCGGATATGGTTGTCGGGTTTGTTTTCATCAATGGGTTATAAGAGGGTCAGAGTATTTCTGAATCTGCGGATAAGCTTTCTTGAATGCTTTTAAAAGTGGTTCAAATTTAGTTGATGTCTTTTACAGAAAATCATCGCCCTTATGATGAAGGGAGTCGGGGAGTTTATCTGAAAAGTATAATTTAACCGATATTTCACGAATGAGAAAATTAATTAATCATAAAATTAAATAATTTTTCTAAAAGTCCGTTTATAGATATTAACTTCATGTATAATTTACATCATCCAGATATCACGAACGATATATAATTATATAGTAACACATTTAAAAGTGTTCATCAAATATTTCTCGGGTATAATATTTAAGCCAGCGGCTGCAGCATTATTGAATTTTCCAATTTCCCCAGAAGCTTTGAATTTCCATATACGCTTCAATTATACCGCGGGGCGCATTCACAATTTTCAAAAAGGCACATCAGGCTAAAATTCAAAAATCGAGGTAAAAAACGCCGCCTCCATTTTCTCCTTTTATCATTCGCTCGTATATACGCTCGGCCGATATAATTCATTACACACGCGCGTCAGGCATTAACATAATGCACACCGGACGAAGCCCGCGCTCTCAAAACCGATACTTTTCATAATCACGGAGCAGAGAGAGGCCGCGGGCTCACTCACGTATATATATATATATATATGTACACGAGCACGTATATGCATACACGTCCGCGAGGACACAGCACACGTGCAATACGTATATTCACCTCCACTGTATCGTGTACGCACACACGCAAACACACACACACATATAACATGTACAATGTTACACCCTATTACATGAGCGTTAAATATGTAAAGCTTTAAAGCACAAACTTGTGCTAGATCATAACGAGCACGGCCGCGAGAGTACCAAATTAAAATTCAATTAACGTTTCTCTGGGCACTCTCTCCTAATCTCAACTATATACGCGTCGAGCAATTAAAACTCTCCAGCCCTCCATATATACACCACGTCTGTGCTCTTGCGCTGCTCCAATCCGAACCTCGATTCGCAAAAAACGAGAGAGCGGAGGCAGACCGCGGCGGAGGGTAAAAACATACGTGCATGATGGTAGTAGCGCGTGTGCATATACACAAAAGAAATACGCGGGAGGAGGCTGCACACGCGCGCTTCCTGCGCCCACGTACGTCCAAAAGTCCCGCGAGAAACTAAAGCGCCGTGGACCATCTATATACGTATATAGAGGCAGGATATACGTAGCTCTCTATATATACATAGGTGTGCAGCAGCACGTGCAGTGCTCTATACCTCAGGCAGCGCGCGTGTGCGCGAGGCGCAACGTCACACGACGCGGCAGAGAGAGAGCCTGTGTGTATCGCGCTTGCGAGCGCCCGAGCAATCTCCCTCCCTCCTCCCAGCCACCCCCGTCGCCCTCTCGCCCATCTATCTGCGGAACGAGCCACTTACGCTTCTCTCCCTCTCGCACTCTCTCACTCTGCGGGCCCCCGGGGGGGTTAGTTAGGGGTGGTATATTGACGGCCGGCGTCGCGAGGACGCCTATACTTAGTGCTCGCGAGCTAGCGGGCAACGCGCGGGGAGAGACGGAGAGGCTGCCGCGTAGCGCACCTCCGCCTTCGCTTTTTCCTCCTCCTCCTCCCGCTATATACTCTCTGCCGCCAGCAGCTAGGCTCTCTCTAGCTCCGTCCTCCTTCGGCCACGTGTATATATACATATATATTCTCTCGTCTATGTAGGTATATATCCGGCGAGAGCAGAGGCCATCTCGCCCACCCGCGTATATATATATACGTACGCTGAGTCGGGCAGAACGCCGAGCTATATAGCGCGTCAGCTAGAGGAGAGAGAGAGGTGGAGTATAAGGGGAGGCTGGCGGCAGCCACCCTTCGCGGCCCTCGGGCAAAGGGGGTTGCTCTCGCGTTAGCTATTCGCGCGAGCGCGCGACCCTCTCTCTCTCTCTCTCTCTGTGTACCCGCGCGAGCGAGCAAGCGCGCAAGCCTGTGTGTGCGCAGCCGAACGCGCGAGCGAGCTTTACCGGCTCTCGCTCGTTCCCTTTTCTCTCCCTTCCCTCGCTCTATCTTCGTTGTACGAGCGCGAGCTTCCTGCAGCGTAGCTAGGTATATACGGGTGTGTGCGCGGGGTTTCTGTGTGTCTGCGTGAGTGAGAAACGCGAGAGGCCAAAGCGGCCTCGCTCTCGCGCTCGAATTTTTTCATACCCTCCTCTTTCTCCCTCGCCCGCTGCGCTTCTCTATTTTACTCTGGCGCGTTCCGCGAAGCTAGAGGCTCGCTGGGAGAGAGAAAGGGAGAAAAAAAGCAAGTCGCGAAAGAGAAAAGCGGACCGAAAGGGAGAAAGAGAGAGGAATGCGAAAACTGCGCGCAGCGCAGCGAACCTGACTGCTAAAGATATATATGTATATAGATGTATATATATATCGAGTGCTCGCGTGCTCGCGTCAAAGGTGACAGGAGAAATAAAATAGGGTCGTTGGGAACGCGCGCGAGTATAAAACAGAGAGAGAGACGGAGATGAGCTATGTATAAACGGGCCAAGAGAGTCGAGTGAAAAATAAAAGAGGGATGATGTCCCGGGCGAGCGCGTAGTATATAGATAGGGAAAGAACTAGGCGGCGATCGATCGCGCGTGCGGAATTGTATTAGAGCGCGATAATGACTCGCGCGAGAGAGGAACAAAGTCGCGTGCTATACATATATATAGGGGAAGCATGGAAATGGATATAAGGGAATTCCGAGGCGCATGAAACATGCATGAGGAGAGCGGAAAATCCACGCGCGATTTATAATCCCTCCTCTGTGTGTGCGAGTAGCGCGAAAAACACGCTTGAGAAGAAGCTTCTAACTCTGGAATCGAGTAGTTTGTATATGCGCGCGTTAAAGAGAGGGTGAGAGTTAAAAGGTAGAAAATATCGCGGGCGCAGAGAGCTGAAACGCCTTGCTAGAGTGCGCACGCCGCGTGGGAAAAATAGAGTACAGAAGAGATAATGGAATAACAAAAGTGTTTGGCAAGGTTTTAGCTATACGCGGGTAGTTTCGATGTTGCATTTTGTCAAGAGATTATCGCTTTGTTCAATATTGGGTTATACGTTGCGATTTATAGAGGATGTTATGGTCTCTAATGGTTTTCAATCATCTGACTTTTTTCTACTGATTTTCAGCATGTTTAATTATGGAAGCAAATCAGCGAATATATCTGTATATTTTTTTAAAGCTGAATTTATAAGTCGATTATGTTTCATTCTTTTCATCTTTATATCATAAAATATTGGTAATATTGATTTACCTCGAAATAATTTATGGGAACCTTTGTTAAACACATAATTAAATTAATAAAAAAGGGTTAAACAATTACTCTTTAAAATGAAGAATTTAAATAAAATTTAAATACAAACAAATTTTATTATATGTTTGAAATTCTTGTTTTTTAACGAAATTTGTTTCCAAACCTCTTTTTTATATAGGTACCTTCCAGCTTTTAAAAGCACAATAATTAAAAGCCCTATACACTGTGCACCTCGTGCTCTCCCTTCGGCAATCAGCAAAAATCTCCATCTACATAACAATCGACGAATCGATCGCATACTCTCTCCTCTTTCTCTTCTGGCTCTCTCGACATTGGACGCAAAACACACGACGACTGCGAAAAAAGCGAAACCGACGCGCATATATACGCTCGGGGGGGTTGAAAAACGGGGCGAACGAAAATCTAGAGCAGTGACATTAAAGCCTTAAAGAGGAGGCAAAACGAGTTAAAGGGGAAAAGAGTGAAAGGAAAAGGGTACTCTGCTCTCTCTCCCTCTCTCACTTGCTGTGGTTCGCACACAAACGCGCACGTACACAATACGCAAGCTTTCAACGAGTCTATACGTCCCTCTCTGCCGTTACCGCAGTACATAAAGCTCTCCACTACCGCCGCAAAGAGAGAGAGAGAGAGAGAGAGAGAGGGAAGCCCTCTCTCGGCCAAGGTGAAAGGGAAAACGGGAGTTATACGACTGGAGCATAAAGCACTGTACACGCGCACGTACGGGAGATAACAAATGACATAATAATCGGCCGGGCGCTTCGGAGTGTGTAAGAGGCACAAGATAAATATGTAGGTGAATGGAATATGTAAATATCCGCACGTGTATAAGAGAGTGGAGGGGGGAGAACGGGGAACTGGATGGATAAGAGAGAAAGGTGTGCACGTGCGCGTGTATACGAAGAGGTGGATTATTTCGGAGAACCGGGAGGAGGAATGTCCAAGGAGCGAGATAACCTCTCGGCAATTTGGCCCGCCACCAGTCTGTATCGGAGTGGCAAAGTTTTATGTAGTTGAGAGAGAGAGAGAGGGAGTGCCCGGTTTTCTGCGAATTCACTCCGGTCGCCCAAGTTTCGCGCGCGCAACGACCCGGTGTACTTTCTTTCGAGCGCAGAGGACCGCCTCTCTCAATTATTGAGCTTCATTAACCGTACCGCAAAAGTGTAGCGTAATAGAGTGGCCGCGCTTACGTATTCTGCAATTTCTCTTTTCCTCCTGCGAATCCCACTGCCTTTTAATGGACCCTTAATGCGGCCGCTCGAATTCGCTGATGGTTTTTGACTGAATTCTTGTACGCTCTCTTATATCGATATCGAGGGGAATGGCAGTATCATTTATCCTTATCATGGGTTTGAGTAAAAATTTTGAATAATTAACTTGAATGTTAATCTAGATTAACATTCTAGTTGATAGGCTAACCTGATTTGTATGTGTATATAGTATTTAACAGAATTAATTTTTCAAGTCATATGTATAATACATGTACCTATATAGCACGTTAAAATTTAGCATCGCACAATAATCGTTAATTCTATAATTATTTCAAGGGTAATTTTTTATTTAAAAAAAACCAATCAATAAGTGATCGATAACGTTATTTTAAAATGTATGTCGCCAGTGACGTCATAAAATAATTATATCATATCAGAGCCAGATTAAAAAGCTTTAAAAATACTCGGATATTTGTAAATAATAATTTCATTGACCTCACTTTTAATATTATACGTAATATTTTATGTACAGAATATTATTATCCTTTTTGTTAAAGTCGCATAATTAATTACGAAAGTATTATTGCGACGATGATGGTCTCGGTAATCGATTAATATCGCAATTATACCCAGAAATATGATGACACGTTAGAACAGAAAGGAATGTGCTATTAAACCAAGCACGATAATTGAAAAGAAAAAAAAGAAAACGATTTCAATAAACGTTGCCAGCCGCGAAGAACGGGGCAAAAACGAGCTATCACTCAACCAAACGAGACATAAATACGGTATTACAGAATATCCGGCGTCAAAATTAAAGATCTGCTGCTGCCCCCGGTAATTGTAAAAAGAGGAGGCAGGAACGAGCGCGCAGTGAAAAAGAAGAGAACACGAACAGAGTGAGAGATCTCGGTGTAGAAAGGAAAAAAACGAGCAAAAGGGCGGCGAAAGCGCGCGGACTAGTGAGAAAGGAAGACGAAGCCATAATCAACAAGGAAGATGGAGAAAATGATATAGGAAAGGGAGGGGGAAAAAAAGAGGCGAGTAGGAAGAATCCGGTTTGACGCGTAATCGAATAAAGCGCGCACTCGCTCGCGTATATATAAGGGACAAAGACGGATAGACCTCCTCTCGGCTCTTCTCTCATTCCACTCTCGTTCGCGGACATATATCGTCCTGCAGCTCGCCTATATATCCTTTTTTTTCATTCTCCTCTCTTTTGAGTGTATAAACACACACACACACATACCCTCGCGATGATGTATACGCGACTGGAAAAATCCACTTGAACGCACGCGATGAATTTGTCAGAAGGAGAGAGCAAATGTGTCGATACGAGCCGCAGTTGTTCCGCGTCTTTTTGTGTTGTAAGCGAGCGTAGGGGGGAGAAGGGGGAGTTTCGAGTATACCGTGCAGCAGGTAATATCGGACTGGTAGGATCGATAAATAAGATGTACGTCTTCGGTGGGTTCTCTCTCAGCTGTGTGTATCGTGTACACGTGTCCTGATAATTGATTTTCACTGCTGATGGTTCGCTGAGTTACGTGTTGCGTGCGCGTGTATAATTGATTGCTTTATTCGCCGCGCGGTCCTTTATATATATAATTGTTTTGGCAATTAGATGAGAGTGGAAAAATCAAGAACGATATATTGAGATGAAGCGACATTCAAATATACATCTATTCGTAATTGAAAATCGAATCGATATATAGATTGTAATTTATCATTAATAAAGTGCCGTCTTGTTCGGTTCTCGATTAGATAATGACACAGTAGAAAATGTCAAGCTTGCTCCATTAAATAAACACCTCCGATAAAACGCTTTAATACCCGCACGTCTCTTCAAAATCACTGAAAAGTTCATTACCACTTCTCTGCAATCGAACACCGCGCGCTTTCGACAGATCGAAACTGCCCCCTAACCATTCACGTTATTACGCGAATCTCTATAAATCCCCTAAACTGCCCATCGCTGCTCTCTTCAACGACAACGGCGCTCTTTGCTGCTCGTCGTAAAACTCAATACCTATATACCACTCTCTACCTATACGGAATCGGCGCCTCTCTCAGAAGTAAAGGCGAGAGATGTCTTCTCTTTCACCGAGAACCGATCGCGTGCGCGCCTCCGCAGCTCTCACCGCACGTGGCGCATGAGAAAGGCCTTGGCGAGTAAAAAAAAGTACACCTCCGAGTTGTACGATACACAGGAAAAGTGCATAAATCAAGTTCGCGAGAGAGAGAGAGAGGAGTGAGCTTGCGCGCGCGCGCTCGACGACCCCCTCTCGAGAGTCAGTTTTATGAGACTGACGTCATCGACGCCTCGTTAAAGTCCCGCCTGTGGAGTAGGTAGTATAGAGCTTGTTATATAGCGTATACGTAGTACTCCCTATCGCCCACCACCCCCCGGGATGACGTCACTCTCGCGCGCCTCGCGGCCATCTTGCGCGCGCGGTGTGCCACGCGCTACCACCGCCACGCGCGCTTATATTTAACACCTCCCGGTCGTCGTGCTATAGCGGAGGTAAAAAGGGAACTTACGCGAATGGATCTCTCTCCCTCCCTCCTTCCTTCTCTCTCTCTCGCGGGCTATACGTCCTTTTCTCGGAACGCGTGATGTGTACATACTCGGCCGGAGCACGTGTACTACCGGCAGCGTAGTGCGTGGGAGACCGAGAGGTGGGGAGTGTAGTAGCTTTTCTCTCGCTCTCTCGTATTAAAGGAGGCCTGGCGGAAGGGGGTTGTATTCATGAATGCCGGGGGTGCCTCGCCCGAGACCGGCTGGGACAAGGGTATATATATGTGTGTATAGGTATGAAAGGTGAATGAGGAAGAAGAGGCGGACTTGCGTGAAATAAATAAAAGTGATTACGTGAATGGGCCTCTGTCTCTCTCTTTCGGGCGCTCTCGCTTGTACGAGCTGTTTGTTTCATTAATGTAGCGGCAAACGATCGACAACAGTGCCACCGCCCGGCATGTATATATCATTCCTCAAATTAGTTTAGGGTTGGGGGTGGTTGGACTGATGAATTTAGGTCAATTAATTATGCGCCGATGTGTATCTATTAACGGAAACTAGAATATATTATGTTTTACGTTGTTATTATTATTATACGGTCTCTTCTAAAAACCTTTCATGTGTGCTTATTAAAAATATCAATTCGCCGGGCAAACATCGTGTTGGATTTTAATTATTTTGTCGTTTTCAGCGTTACTTTTGTCGAACAAATATTGATCAATATTCTTTATTTTGAATATTCTAATCGAATTATTTAATCAAGGATAATATTCTAATTTATAGATTAACCAATTTTTTGGTCGTACATTTTTATACTTACTTCATATCTTGACAGAATGCATTATTATTAAAAAAAAAGTTTAATAACACTGCGAGAGTTGTAAACTTCATATAATTCCAAACACACAAACACACACGTATATAACCCACGTATTTTCCGCGCCCCGATATTTCAATCACGCATTCAATCAAGCTTTTCAGAAAAGAATCTGAAAATTAATTCCAATGTTCACAACATTTCAATATCCCCATGCATATAATATATATATATATCTCGCCATCGTAATAACACCGTCCCCGTCGCGCCGGGCTTATATCATGCGGACATTTGAAATCGGGATTCCCGACAAATTATAAAGTTGAAAACTCAGTGAAGAATTCGATTGCTGGCGACCCGGCTAACTATATATATGCATCTCCCGATAAAACACACACACACGCAAAATTTCGCCTTCATGTTCGTGTGCGTGAAATCCATCGTCTTTTCCTTTCTCCCTTTCACGTCACACGCATACACCACACATACATCCTTCATGCCATACGCGCGCACCGCACGTGTGCAGCAACTGGTATAGCACGCGCGCGTGTATAAGCAATCCTCCGGTGGATTTGCAGCGCGCGAATTGTAAGAAAGGAAGAAAAAAAACGCGATGCAAGGGGGTAGGTAGGATTGTCGCGAGCTGCTGCTGCTGCTCGCGCGACATTTCGAGTGGGAGTTTTCGAGGGCGGCCGTATGCCGCACACAGAGCGCGCACGTGTGCACAAAAGAGGCGAGCGCGTCGACGCGAGCCGTCATGTATTTTTAATTATCGATCGGATCTCGCGCGGACGTAGACGGCGCGCTCACGAGCGAGCGAGTATATAGCGACGACAGCGCAAGTGGCGCTTTTGTGAGATTATCTTTAGCCCTTTTTTGTTCGAGCGCGAGCGCGCGAAGGCGTGACGTCGGCACGGTGTTGGAGCGTCAGCGGGGGGAGAGAAAGCGGTACGGCGAACCTCGTTGTTTTTGTTCCTCGGCAACTTTTTATTTCTCGGATAGGGCGGCGTTCGCGCCTTCGGAAGACTAATCCTATTTGCAGGTCTTTATGTATAGCTCTGCGGGAAAGGGCTGTGCTCTCGGAAGGTTTCGGACGAGTGTGCTGCAGCCGCCGAGCGTGTAATGTAGGGTGCCGAGCGAAGAGATGACTATCTCAATGAATTTCCGCGCCGATTCACGTTGATTTATTATTTTATGTTTTTCTGGGATTAATTGCGTAGAAATGTGGGGTTTATATATGTTTTGAGGGCGATCTTGGTTGGTATTTGGGAAAATTTATTGGTTTATTGATTATAGGCTTTAGGGTATGAAATGGCTAATGATTGATTTTTAATGTGTCATAATTTATATCGATTACTTGTACGTCGATATATTGATGTTTTATTAATCAATGTTAACAGCCGTTACCCATTGTTTGTAAATATTTTATCAGATTTTTTGTTTATTGTGTACTCTTTATGCGACATTTTATCAGATTAGGTATAATAGTTTTTATTTTCTTCTACAATATAATACAGGAAAATTTTAGCAGTGTTATCTCAGCAAATATTGCACTCAAAAACTACTTAATAACTAAATATTTCAACTCACGAAATTAAGCGTTTGTAAAGTTTGTAACATTCTTGCTGATTTTAACGATTTCCTCGCATCCTGTACATTATTATATATTAACAAAATTATTACCCGGACGATATTCGCGTTCATCGTAAAAAAAATTTCCTCGTCAAAAACATTTTTCCTCAAGAGTGAGAGAGCCTTGCACGTCACATCGCTCTCCTATTAGCGTAAATAAAGAACGTACGCGCGCGCGGGACCGGCGCGGATCCTCTTGAAATTTCCATTAACTCAATGTACAGCGTAAATTTCAGTAAATTGAAAAAACGAAGAAGATCGAGGGGAAAAACGCACGCAGCCGTTGCGAAGGTATACGAGATAGACAGCGAGAAGAGAACCGGAAAAGCCGGACTAGCTATATGCACCACGCGACTCAAAGTGCAAAAATTGCGTCGCGCGCGAGAAAAGGAAAACGTGGAAGTCCCGAGCGCTTGAAAAAAAAAGAAATAACTACGCGAAGGAGCGGAGGGAAGAGCGCGAGCAAAAAAAGGGTCGCTTTTTCGCTCCGAGTAAAAGAGAAAAGGAGCGTAGGCGGAGCGGGAGAAGGCTCGCGGAGATTCGACTGCAGCGAATATATAGGAGGTAGGGGACGACGGAGGGGATGGGAGCGCGTTTTCCTCGTTCCAGAAACGCGAGACTCCCGCGCGTCCCTCTTTTCTCTTCCTTCGCTCGAAAATGCGCCGCGGTGCTTTTCCTTCTTCTCCCCGAGCGCACGGGAGAGAGAGAGAGGAGGGTGACCGACGCCGAGGAAAATCGCCCGATCGATCTGTGCCTTTGGTCGCCTGTCTCTCTCTTCCTCTCTATCCCACGAAAGCAAACGAGAGAGACAGAGGGAGAGAGAGCCGGCCGGACGAGGAGATCGCGCGACGAGGGGACACGACCGCGCGCGCGGGAGGAGAAGGAAATGTGTGCAGCGGAGGCTCGCTTGCACGTATATACGTATATATACATGGCGGCCCCTCGGGTTTCTCGCGCGCACCTCGTGCGTGTGATTGTGCACGCTCTGTGTGTGTGTGGGTACGGGTTTGCGTGCGCGGGTGGCCGAGCTGCTTAAGGCCAGTCCACAACGACGGGGTTCGCGGAATCGTGCGCGCGAATGGGCAGACCTGGGGTGAGATGTATACTCGCGTCGAGAAGGAGCTGTACTATATATATGTATATGTATATTTGATGAGTTGGAGTTGATTGTCAAGAAGAATTCCATATAAATTATAATATAGCTATGTGTGAAAACCCATTAGTTAAAGTACTTAACGATTAAAATAATAATATCACTTAACTTATCTATATTTTAGTTATTTATAATTTTAGAATGTAAACTGTTTTATTGACATTAAACGATAATTTATTTAATGCCAGCAAATTGGAGACATGATTGAAATGTGTTCATTTTGAAAAATTTTGCTGCAGGCCATATTATGACATCATCAAGCGTGTTATCGGCATAAGACATTATATTTTTCAAAGCTATTTGCAGAAAATTGTATAATATAAAAAAAATTCCGTTTTCAATAGTTTGACAAATATCTGAATTTCCAGTATAGTATTAAAATTAACCTATATTTTAAGTCACGAGAAAATTACAAGATGTTTGGTTGTTCAGAGAACTACTTTAATGGGTAATATATGTTGTGATACTGTTCAACGAGCATTTTAAATAGATCAGATTTTATGGAGCCGCAGTAGTGTAACAGTTGCAAAAGAATTAACAGGGTGCTTTACCCAAGCAATTAGAGGGTTTTCGCAGATGTGAATTAAAACGCCATGAATACTTCACTAGGGGGAGATTTTTTAATGAAGCTCCGAATTTCATGTTCTCGCTGACCCACTGAACAAGTTAAATGGACCTACATACGCAAATTATTACTCGAGAAAGTTATATTATAATAAGAATATATGTTTTATAATTAGAAAATATTTCGATAAAACATAATATTTACTTTTCTTTATAAATCTTGAGCGTCAAGTTAATGTATTATAGCAACAAAAATTATCTCGTAAAATAATATGTATAACATTTGGGTTCGTCCGATACTCGAAGTTCACGATGATATATATATATCCACGCTTTTTTTACTCCACTAAGTATCATTAATACCATATTTCCGAAATCCCGTATTAGAATAGCAAACACTGAATAACGCATTCGGTTATTACCATAAATTATTCGCGGCGATTCGCAAGCACCACGAGTCAAAGACAACTCGTCGGCGGCGCCTAGCGGTCGCTCTCAATCCCCTCAACTTTCACCTAATCCATGCGTCAGCCGATGAGAGGCGAGAGCTGGCTATATATACCTCGCACCGGCACCGATTAGGCGCAAACTTCCACGTGCACACAGCAGTTCAAACTTCCCCCTTCCGGAAATAACAACGAGAGCACATGTACGCGTACTTTAGCCATCGCACATATACATATACACGTGGACGCGTCGTTGTTTGCCGCGAACAAGGCTGACCCCTCGGACAAATCGGTCTGTAATTACCGCGTAAAAAGTCGAAGGACGAGTACCCTATAGTGAAGAAGCGCGCGATAGAAAGAAGCAGACGTCGTAAATCCGTGGGTCGTGTCTTACAATGAGTGAGAGGAGGGGGGCCCCCGTAAAGAGAAAACTACGCGTCTTGCGCTCGCGGCGCGAATGGCAGTCGTCGAATACAATCGAGGAGTCTGCGCGCGCGACCCCCGGGAGAGAAAACCCGGGAGGAAACAATGAACGTCGTACTATACGCACCTCCCACGCGCGATGCACCGCCTGTACACATAGGGAGCGAGGGGGACAGAGAGAGCTGCTGCACATCGGAGAGACAAACAGAAGGAGAGAGAGAGAGGGTGAGGTCAGCGGCCGAAATTCGCTTCGTTAAAGTCCGCGCGCGGCCGGCTTAATTCGACGTCGGCAGCAGCGCGGGGGCCATAATTAAATCCGCTCTCTCTCTCTCCCTCCTTGCAACTGCGGCAACGTTAGGGCGATTCGCTTTAAAGGGCCCCGGCCCTCACTGCGCTTATACGAAAGACAGAACCGCGCGCGCGGATTACAGTCGTATACGCTGCGGCGGCGTCGGTAGACTCGCGAACGCGAGCCCTTTGTGCGTAATCCCTTCATTGTTAAGGGGATCGATGGGGCTGGCTTGGCCGCTCGCGCGAGGGCCGGCATTAGTACCGGCTGCCAAGAGCGAGAATGAGATTGCTAGATGAGAGAGACGGGATAAGGGATGTTGCCGCTGCTCCTGTGTATTATGTACGGAGGGGACCGTTGTTTACGAGGCGCGAGAGCGATTGTTTTTATACACGATGACCAGTGGAGATTTGCTCGCCGGTGATGTAGGTAAAAATTGTAGGATATAAGGCATTAGGGCCGGCTGATGAGGATACACGAGGTGATTGGTTGAATTTGATTGCGGGGGCTTTGAATAGTAATGAGAGGGAGAGAGAATTATATGTTGCGTGCGCGGGAGGTGTGCTGGTATATTATAGCGTATATATGGATGTAGTGGTATGGAGGTTTTGCGATGAGCGGAGAAGTGTGTTTTCTCATGTCGGAGGGAGGATGAAAGGAACCACCTGTGGACGGCCTGTCGGAGAGAGATTTGTTCGGCATGAAAACAGTAATTCGAGGAGGAAGTAAAAGTTGGGAAGCGTATGAATGCTAGCGTCGCGCACGGTTTATGTATGTGGGGATTAAAATGGACTTTTGTTTGCCCCGAGTTTAACAGTTACCGAGGATGACTGCTTTCGTGTAATATAAGAATTGTAATTTTTTGAATGTATATAAAGGTATTATAACAGATTTTGATGCAGATTACATATAATACTACCTGACATTGATCGTTTGTATGGTATTAGAAAATTTCACAAATGATGAATTGCTTATTAATTGTATATACATCGGTATCAAAACTGCCACGTAGACAAATAATAATACTGGATAAACAATACCATTATTCTTTTTTAATATTATAACAAACTATACCCTGCACCTTCCAATCCACACATATCCAGGCTCATTTTTCCAGGCTCGTTACTCGGCAAACATCTATGCAGATTGCCTCGTCACTTCGTCACGTCCGCATCGCGAGCGTTCTAGCGCAGCATCTGCACACGCGCGGGCAGGGAGAATTATCGATTCCGTCGCGCGTATATATATAGTCATGCCATAGCACTGCTGCATCCCCGCATATCAAGCTGGGGCGATCCCCGGCGCGCGCCTCCTTCTACCCACCGAAATATATGGTAATTGCGCGGCTAAATATCCCACGCGCGGGGCTCGAGCGCGCGAGCGGAAAAAATAAGCGACTGCAACGAGCCGCGGCGGCGGCGGCAGCGTAATGAACGGGATTTGGCGCGCTCGCGAGGGGAGACAGCAGCAACGACGCGTCTGCTGCTGCACGCGCGCACGTATATATAGGGATAATCGCCAAGCGCGCTCGCGTTGAATCATCGAATGCACGAAAGGGGGGACGAGCGCGAGAGAGAGAGTAATGATCGCGAGAGAGCTCGAGAGCAGCATGGCTGCTGATATAATACAATGGAGAAAGAGAGGGAGAGGTTTCAGGGGTATTGACTTTTCTCGCGGCGTGGAGACTTTCATCTTTTTCGCTGTGTATAGGGTGACGGCAGATGCGGAGAGCGCGCGAGGTATAGGGAGAATCGGGATGTCGAAATCGCGTTATAGGACGAGGAGGTGCGCGTGGTTTAAAAAAGATGTGGATCGAGGTGCGAAGGAATCTCGCTTCTTCTTTTTTTTTATAATCGCGTTTTCCGGGCGTGAATGCGAGTCGTTTGAATAATGGAATTGTCAACTTTAATGTACGATAATCTTCACGGTTAGGGGACTATATGTTCTTTGAATTTATAGCTTTTTTGTATTTATAACAAAGTGTTGTAGGTAAATTTAGTTATTGAAATGTCAAAGCGGATTGCCATGATTTTATTATCATTGTGTGTCGGCAGTGATGATAGAAATATAAAAATGGAAAATAAGAAAATTAGATATTTATATTATTTAACTTTATTGGAATAGAATAGAATAGTATATTAAGACATCTTAAGCTTTAAAAATAAATTCTTTCTGAGGGTTCGCAAATGAGTAATTTACGGCACTGTATTACGTACATGAGTAGTTGACAATTTTGGATAAAAGTAACAATAATAGTGCCAGGAAAATTATTTTTCAAGTGTTCAAAAGGTTTCAATCCAGTGTATTCGACAGGGATGTTAAAGGGAGATATTGTCATTTTCAACCTTTACATCACGATTCAGTAAGCATGCCTTAAAAAATGTCTGAATCCGGTATGTCTCTGAGAGGTAAAAAAAGAAGAACACTTACTTCTGCCAGACTATTGATTGTACTTTATTATATTTCAGTTAGTGTGATGGACCAGTGAATTTCAACGAGTCTAGTAGACGGAGTATTAAATTCAATAAAATATTATACGTAAAAAATATGTCTAATTGGCAGTAATAACTTTTAGAAAGTAAGTTAGCGCTATATCAATTATTTAAAACATTCTTAAAGCCAAATAGCCGGAGATTACGAGTTCCACGCAAAATGAAGCAGTTGTTGAGACACACAGACTTTTTTAATAATCCACTCTCTTACTGTCGAATGTCTACGAAATTCTCTTTTGTGCGTGGGCCTTGCGTCTGCAGGTTATTAATTAAGGCTCAAGAATCTTTCAAATAATCGACTCGACTACAGTCTCGACTTCAGACTATTTGGATTTAAGGAGGTTCGGGGGGTTTGATTGACGTCAACTTAAAGAATTTCTTGCAATGATTTTTACACATACCATGATATAAGCAACGTCATACATTGAAGGTAGAGGTGTTAAGAAAACAAATTTTTAAGGATATTTAATTATTATTTTAACTATGTTACCGTCATCTAAAAAAAATCAACAAAATATGACAATCATTGACCTTTGTGAGATCTTTTGTAATGATTGACTCGCTTACTGTCACCCGTCTGCTTAACTCCAATATGATCAAGAATTTTAAGACAAGACAATAATACTTTTTATATTGACTGACAAGACCAATACAAGAGAGAAATTTTCAAGAATCTACAAGAGCGAAACAATAATTATGCAGAAATATTGTATTGTCTTGCTCTCGTGCAGCCCTATTACTATGCGCTTTCTTGGTCATAAACTTACTGATATGAATGCATGTATTCAAATGTATTTGTGAATCTCTCACCGCTTCTTGTACGTATTCTCAAGATCATGGAGAAGTTTGAAATTAAATCTCGATACGCCACTATGTGCGGAAAGACCAGTAAAAATTTTAAGACGCGACTCTTCATGTGAGTATAGAAATAAAACTAAAGCTTCGTAAGTACTATATGAACAAAAATAATAAGTATTAGAGCTATTTGAGTTATTAATTTAACAACAAACTAATAATAATACAAAAAAAGTTTAAATTTTAACTCCAAGAATCAGTATCAGACATAATTCTTATCATATCACAGAAAAAACAAAATCTCAATTGAAAGTAAACATTTTCCTGAGTTCATTTAAAAGTTTCCGCATTCTCACAGGAACCATAGCACTCCGAAATTCTTTAAAAATTCGAAGTTGCGTTTCATCCAGATAGGTTAATTTTTAATTCTATAGATAATGAATTATGATTTTGAATATTTTTTATTCGAATACCTGAATATTGTGGAGGTAAGTGACGAAAGAAAATGTAAATGTAAATATACTTTCTTTTCGAGTTAAAATTTATATGATAATAAATATAATCGTTTTCACGAGAAAAGATACTTTTTCATATTCAAATGATATGACTACCTCCCTTTATAATTTTTTGCCTTCTATCAACAAAGTAAAATTAAATTTTGATAAACTAAATTCTAAAACAAACCTACATTATCAGGTCCACTTAATAACATTAATTATTCATTTAGCTCACCTTCGACACATGCTATTTAAACAAAAAGTCAAATGACCCTCGATTCTCTCGGATCATATGATATATTCGACGCTTCGCTCTTCCGTTTACCCATGAGAAAAAAAAAACTATAGAATCTCCGCGCCATCCCCATGTCCTTTTGTGTGTTTTATTTTCGTTACAACTTATAGACATACGAAGCAATTTCAGGGCAGCTGCGGAAAAGCCGCGTCGCGGAACGATTGTGAAGCCGGCCTTATAACTCTGCAGCCAACGGTAGAAGCAGAGGTAGAACGCGGAGAGAGAGAGAGAGAGAGAGAGAGAGAGAGCCGGGTGGACAGGATGAGGATATATACAGGTATATATCGTTCGCTCGCGAACCTCGCCGAAAATCTTACGAGGCTCTCTCTCTCTCGCGCGTTCTCACTAACTACCTCCTATATATTTCTCTCTCTACTCGCGCTGGCTTTGCCCGGGGCCCTGAAAGCCTTCTCTCTCTCTCTCTGTCTCACTCCGTCTCTCTCTCCCCTTCGTTTCTTCGCGTCTCCCTCGCGCTATACGCCTCGCGGGGACCCATTTCGCGCGAACCACTCGGCTGAGAGAGCGGCGACCCCCTAGGGTTCGCCGCCGCGCCAACGACAGCGAGCGAGAGCGAGAGCAAGAACGAGAGAGAGAGAGGGAGAGAACGAGCAAAGTGGGAAAAGTAGAGAGACGACGGCGCGGCGGCGGCGGCTCTCATTGATTGCTTTTCCCTCCTTTTGCAAATTGCGCGCGCGCTCGGTCCCTTTTCCCATAGCTGACTGGCCGCGCGCGCGCGGGTGGACGAGGGGGAGGGCGTCTACTCCACTTGCTTTTAATTATAGGGACGGGGGGAGGGAGAGACCCAGCAGCCGCTTACGCGGACAACGTTAATTAACTCGGCGATAAATCGCGAACGGGGCCCCCTCGCCCCCTCATCAGGTACTTTCCGCGAGAAAACGCGGAACGAGATTTCGTGATTTTTCGAAGGAGTGCACTGCGCGCGTGATGATGAAGGTTGGCGCAGAGAAGGGGACAGGGAGAGAGAGGAAAGCGGAGGAGCAAAGGGTCGATATCGAAGCGTGGGTGGCAGAGTAAATTGGGATTCGCGAGAGAGTGAGTTTTCGGTTAAATATTGCGCGGATTCCCTGTGGTTTATAATGTTTGGTCAGCAGGGCTATAAGGAGTACGTGCGTAGGTGTTATTTATTCAATGGTGATGAAGTCCCTTGCTGATCGTATATAAATACGTATCGTTTGATCTTCGTATATGAGCGAATAAGAAAAGGTGTCTGATTTCAATTTTTTGTTTGTCATTTGAATTTGACAGAATGTCAGCTTTTTGTTGTCAGTTTTTACAATGGATACATTGAGCATTCGGACGTCATCGCAGATGGAACGAGTTATTATGTAACTACATAATATGCTGGGCCTTGGTTCTTCTTGACAACTTCGAGTTTTATTAACTTTCACTCTCGCTTGGTAATCTGTCATAAAGTAAATGATTGCGATACTGAACGCTCATTAGCGGAAATTGCCATGTATATAGAAGTATAAAACACCTTGAAGTGTAAAGAAAAATTTATTACGCTTGTAAAAAGCGATTAATTGTTAATAAATGATTGAGACAGTGTAATAATTAACATAAAGTATGTACTTATTTTTTAAGCAATTTATTGTCTGAAAGCGTGAGACGAATTATTGTCCCTTGAAAGAATGCAACAAAAATAACTTCCAATAAAGCAACATAATTTCACTGATTACATTATTAGCAATCACTTATATTACACTCCATGATACATTTTAAAATGCTTGATCCACTCTTCTCATCGATTAAAGAAACCGAACGAGTAAACAATACCGCTTTGCACTCATCATCAACCTACGAGCATTATCAACGTACCCGCATCGCGATTACGTCGCGATAAATCTTCATTTCCCGTACGCCGCACGAATTCTCATCGGCGGCCCTCGCATCGTTAAAAGAATAAAATTACGCGCATTTTATCGAACGACCATCCCGGCGACCCTCGCTTTTTCTTTCCCATCCCTTCGCCTCCCCCACGAAAAATCGCGTTAATTTCGCAACACGCGCGCGCGCGAGCTTCTACCGCTCCATCTAACTCCCTCTATCCCTCCCTTTCCTTCCTGCTGTCCGAAACTCCATAACAGCGTACTACGCACGTATATACAGCTATAGGAGCAAGAGAGAGAGAGACAGCGTAAACAACTAAATCTCCCCCTCTTCGATCGCTTTTCAATCGCGCCCTCGGGGCAATTAATCAATCAAAATACACGCCCTCGCTCACGGCCACTCTCTCTCTCTTTTCCTTCCCCACCCCAATTCTGTATATCTGCGACCACGCGTGGCTGGGTGCGCGCAAGGACGAAGATACGCGCGCGCGTGTGCACAAGGGGGGAGAAGGTGGTGGCAGAAAAATACGCGCGCGCGTGGACCATCAAGCCGAAGGATATCGTGACGCCGCCGCCGCGGCGGCGCGTGTGCGAGCCTCGAGATATAGGGGCTGATGCGCGCCTGCGTTTCGTTATATATGTACATATTCGCTCTAATTTAGGTGAGAAATCGTTGCGCGCGAGGCGGAGCTAGACGCGTTCATTTATTTTCGTCGTCCTTTTTTTTTCTTCTTTTCGGGCGGGTGCAGGGCGCGTGTGTACAAAGGTTCCTTTGGATATATATGTACAAACGTGGCGCGCAAGCTCATTAGGCTATTCGCGTGTGTATTGTAGCGAACGCGGACGACGTATTCGACGAGCTGTGAAAACGACCGCCGGATGCAAGATCCTATATGCTTTTTCCTTTTCTATATACTGTACTTGTATACGATCGCTGAGAATTCAATCAAGTGTATCGAGCCGGCTGCTCGTCGGGAACACATACACATAATGTATGCTTGAGGGCAGTGTATATACGAGCTCGTGAGAAGTGTCCACTGTGCGAACACTCCAAACGAATGTATTTCAATGCTAACGAGCATAAATACTGGGCTGAATGAGATTTCCAGTAAATATTACATAATTGTATACACTCTGATTTACTTATATAGATGTTATACGAAATCAAGCGCGATCAGCTCGAGAATATTGAAATTCATATCTCGCCCGCGATTCCAAACAGCATACATACCCTTAATCCCGGCCGAAAATTTCTCTCTCGCTCCCCTCCGGCCACCTCCTCGGTGTGTATATCTCAGGCAGCGAAACACGCGCTCGGACCCTCGAGCGTATCCGTTCTCTCGGATAAAACAAAGATAAGAGCGGACGAGACCGCCGCCGCCGCCACCGCGTGTCCGAGGAAGAGAGGAATAGCTTAATAAATAAGGATCGCCAGGGCCGCCGAAGGCGCTCCCCCCTGCTATACACGCGCGGTATCTGTACACACGCGCGCGCGAACATTTCGGGGCTGCTGCTGCTGTTCTCTCTCTCTCTCCCTCTGGTCGATATTCGCGGCGGCGGCAGCAGCGATGGCTGCTAGCTCCTGCTGCTGCGCTCAACGCGGCCTCGTCCTCTATCTCTTCCTCTCCTCCCCTCTGCCCCATTCCTTTATCTGGCCGTAGGCAACGCGCGGCCGAAAAACGCGAGCGCGAACGATTCCTGGAAGGAGCCACCTAACTCTCGCGAGGGTCTATAGCATTGTGTACCGGAAGGCAGAGAGAGCGAGACGAAGGAATGAGAGAGAGAGAGAGAGAGAGCAGTCTCGGCGAGTTTCTGCAGCGGAGAGAGCCGCCGCGCGCCCCTACGGAATTCGGCGCTGAAATCCGGTCGTCGCGCAGCGCGGCTCTCCTCCTCGTCTTCCCTCTCCCTCTGATTGTCGATCGCAGACACGACGGGGGGAAGGGACGAAGGAGAGAGAGAAAGAGAGAAGACGAAGAAGAAGGGACTATATACGCGAGCCGCGGGTATTTTCGCCGGGCGAGGAAAGCGCGAGTAAGAGAGAGAGAGAGGAAAAAAGAGCTGCGAGCGCGAGGCGAATGTGAAATATCGCCCCGGGGAGCGCGCTACTCCAGTGGGGGAGAGAAGAAGAAGAGGGGGCGTATAGCGGGCAGAGAAAAGCGGAGGGAAAACTGCGCAGCGCGTGTGTATACACATCACGGACTAGCGATGTTGCTGCTGCTACTCGCCTGGCTTTACTTTACTCTACGCGCGCGTTCAGGAATATATGCGAGAGAACGAGCGCGGTATAGTGTAGCGGGAGAAGGGA
Source organism: Torymus auratus (assembly GCA_900474315.1). Lineage (NCBI taxonomy): Eukaryota > Metazoa > Arthropoda > Insecta > Hymenoptera > Torymidae > Torymus > Torymus auratus. Next base: position 3,072 of record UXGD01000599.1, on the reverse strand, counting down.
AGGATGTTTTTTCAGCTTGTTATGGGGGAAAACACGATTTTACGTGATTAGTTTTCTCTCGCTCGCCTGCGCTGCTGTGGACCGTATGCGCTTTTGTACACACACACACGCAGGTATGTATATACGAACTTTGAGAGGTACGCGGTGCGTTTCGCGGACGTCAAGCACCGGCCATGCGTGCGCGCGCGGCTATTCGTTTGACGCGAGTTTTCCGCACGCGAATTATCGATGGCTCAAATCCAGATAAGCCAGCGGGTTTGTTTTTGCCCTAGCTGCGGAGTGGTTTCTCCTGTTTTCGCATGTTATATTGGCGATATTGCGCAGATCAAATCGTATGTGTACCTATATCGTCGTCATTGGAAATTTATAGTGAAACAAACAACAATAAGTATCAATATAATTATAAAGGTTCGCGATATATAGATTTATATATAATAATTAACTGCTTTATTACGAGCCGCCTGTAAATTTTTATCCATCACTTTGCGGCGGAAAATTACTTAATCACCTTTTATTCGAATGGTATATACATATATATACGTAAAACGGAGGGGCCGTGGGATATATAATCCTCGCGGAAAAAAGCCGCAAGACTGTCATTAGCGTTCTTCAATTCACCCCGCGTACCTACCACGCATGAAATAAATTACGCATGAGTAATTAACTCTTGATTACGAGTGGCCACAGCAGGAGCGGCGTGTCTCTTTTGCCTCTCAGCCGAGGGAAATTTACGCTGCTGCTATTAGCAAGCTCTCTCTCGTTCTGCGGCTTTAGCCCAAGGGTGGCATCGGCAATTCTCCAAGATATTTAAAGACGGCCGCGCGTACCGACGTTCGAAGCGTTTAAGCAATTACAAACGGTATCGAAAAATGTTATCGAGAGTGAGAGTAATTTAAACGCGATGAAAAGCAAATTACCGCGCGGAGAAGGTAATTGCTCCGTAAAAGAGTTTACGACTTCATCGCTCGTACTCTTTATTGTTTACACTGATTTCACGTGCGATATTATAACAACGTCGAGGAGGAACGCGCGACATATATAAGTTTTCAAATTATATACTTCATTTAAGTAATTAATCGCGTCGTCGTAAAAGAAATATTATTTTTACGAGCAGCTCCTTAACCGGACGCTTTTTCGTAATGGCTATATATTACATATATATCACACACCGGCATCATCCAACATCCGTAGGGGAAACCGCCAAATTAATTCGCAGTCGTCGTGCGTCAATGAAACGGATGCATTATAGACTCTGTGCGCCCAGCGTTATAGTGTATTACAGCCCTCCGCAACACACCAACAGCCGCACAACGGCCAACTCCCGGCACTCTCGATGCGCGCGCAGTTAACATTTACCTTACAAGCGTGCAAGTCACGACATACATACATACACTCACGGGGCGAGCCGGCTATCTCCTTCTCCCTCCCGGTTCCTCTATTACCTCAGTAATGCGTGTTTATTCTACAAGTCGATTCGATTCCATATACCCCCGGCGGTGCATATCCCCGGGTGCGCGCTCAATTATCGTAATTGATTTTCATCGGCCACCTTACGATCCCGCGCGCATTAGCACTGCGTGTGCATCAATTTCCGAGGGTTTCCCCTATTGGCCCGCCGCGCTTATTTATGCGCGTGAGAGAGCAACTGCTCTATATGGATATGTAGTTGGTTCCCGCTATTCGGCTATGTGTTGTTCGTGTAATGAGGGAGAGTGCATGGGTTGCGCGGGTTATTGGGCGAACTTTTTTGTGGGAGTTCCGAGGACGTCGATAAGTGGACTATTGTATTAGGCTCGCGAGTCATCTATTGAATCGTGCTTACAACTTTCATCGTTATTATAATGAGACTATTAATACACTTTTGTTATATATTGAATGGTAGGGCACACAAGAAATGAATTATGCATATGTTTATGTTCAGCATCAATCAATAGCGCCTTATATACATTTTGAAAAAATTCAAATTAACCGAGCCACCTCGAAAACTGTGTCACGAAAAAAAAGAGTATAGGAGAGAACCACCTCGCGCAATCTTCGCCGACGCGAAAAATTCTAATAAGGTTATCGTCATTCGGCGGAACGCGCATCATAAATATTTTTAATTACGCCTTTCAGAATTCAGGTTTTGCAAGTCAAAATCTACGACATAGAACGCGCCCCTCCTACACAAGGCGGCGGCGCATCCTCTCGTGCAACACATACTACTCTACTCTCCTTTCTCGTGCCGTCGCCCCGGCGATTTCTCGCGCCTGGCTTTTATTGGGCCGCCGTCGCCGCGCGACGCTTTCTAATTAAAAGTCCGCAGGAGAGTTCGCTGCTGCCTTCGCGCACTCTATATATATACGCGACACTCGGGACGATATAAATCTCGAGAGCGTCGCTGCTGCTGCTGCTACCTACTTCTCTTTTTTTGTATGCTCGCTAGCTCGCTGCGCATCGATTTTCGAATTCGCGAGCTTCGAACGTCGCCAATCTCTTTCTCCGGTTTTTTTTTACCCCCTCGCGAGGATTCTCATTTCCTGCGCGAGCGTCTTCACAAGGAGGCTATAGATGAAAAGGAGTACGTGCGCGCAGATGAAGCGGCGGGAAACGTCGCCGGAGTCTTTGATGACACGCGAGAGAGGAGGTTGATCGGAAATCCGTCGACGGGTTTATCAAGGTTGCGTAAGTCTTGACGATGGTTTAGTTCTTTTTTTTTATCAATGTGTTGTAAGTGCGCGAGGCGATAGTAGCGCGGCTATTGTTGTCGGATGATGGGGAAATTTATATTAAATCGAGTAACGGTACGGAGCTGTGAGAGGTATATATATAGGTGACTTTATGAATAATGTCGTCCTCCGAGAGCTCGCGCGGGAGTCGATGTCCTCACTTCTCACGCGACTCATTGAAATTCATCGAAATCCACGAACGCGCTGCTTTCTCTTCGAGAAAGCCATTTTTTTTCGAAAATCAGGATTATTCGATTAGCGTTGCGCAGTGTTGTAGCCATAATTATGAGTTATGTATCGAACAAAGGTATCGAAATGGATTTTTGTTGTGACAGATGTCCATTATGCATTATCTATATACAAA
>UXGD01000598.1:0-52625 GCA_900474315.1 Torymus auratus | reverse complement strand
AAATCAAGGGAATTGCTATATAAATTACGTGTATCATTGATTAGTACTTTCGATTATAATACAATTACGTCTTATTTCTGCACTGAGCAGCTTTTAGCCGAACAGCTTTAATAAGATCAGTAACTTTTTCAATATCGAGTTTTGTTTAATAATTGTCCTATACGCTATATTTACTAGAAAGCTGAAACCCATTTTCATAAACCACATTTTTCTTATTAAATCTTGTATACTATTACGATCGTCAATGAACATAAATGAACATGATTCGTAATTGTATAAAAAAAGTTGTATCTATATTCTGCATTTACATATACGGAATGAAATGTGATTGAATTTACAATCATAAGTATAGAATGCATCATGAACAGATTCATAGAATGTCAAATTTATATTGAAATGACTTTTGAAAACTGAGATCTTCGAACCTTGGTGTCAGCTCTCAATTGCATTATACTCCACAGTACGCTAATTTATCGAATTAAAAAATTTTTCTTTCTTTTTCTCTACACGTCAACCGTGTCATTATCGTAATTGAAATTCGAATCGCGAAGAAACGAGGTGCGTCGAAGTTTAAAAGCCAGTCGGCGATTAGGCTCAGTCTCTCTCTGTGCTTCCAGTGCCTGAGAACACATAAGCAAAAAAAAAACAAGTAGAAATCAGCTTTTTTATCATGCTTATATTGTATATTTTAATATACCTCCAAAACTTTAAAAAATACCATAAACGTCTTTCAAACAACATCTTTAACTGCACCGTATCTATTTAATATTCTAATTATTTTTAAATATATTTAAATGTATATTATTACTTTATGTATTATTTTAATTTTAAATTTTATTAATATCACATAGTTTAATTTTTCTGGTACTTTTAATTTGTAATTTATTTATCTATATCATTAAAAGGGAATAAATGAGTTCCTGAACTTGGTTTTCACGTTTATATTTGAAAGACGATTAAGAAATTTTCAATTAAAATAGTTATTACATTTTTTTAATTATCATTGTTTCAGTGTGTTTTGGAATTGGTAAGCGTGTACATATTATATATACGTTTTCCGAAATAAAAATTTAGTATACAGCCTTTAAAAAAGAAATTACGAGCAAAGCTATGAAATTGCTTACAAATTAATTCACATATAGAAGCTTAGTTGGCTGTAAAAACACCTAAACAATGAAATAATAAGGACTAGAATAATCAATTGTAACGCAAAAAAATCAAAACAAAAAGATACCTTAAGAGAGGATGGTTGTGCCAGTGGCGGGGGATCAACGTACCGTCGTAGATTTGATCTCCATGCTGCGGAATGCTCTAAAATAAATATACGTAAAGCAACGCTAAACAAAATTAAAACTCAAACTCGTGCATACAGCCTTTTGATGAATGTTACATGATTGTGAACGCAAAGTTAAAAGAAGAGCAAAAGAAGAGAAGAAAAAGGTAAGAGCGATGATTAAGGTGATCCTTGCACAAATTCATTAATGTAAGTAATAATTTGCTACCTTATAATATCTTACTTTTTCCTATCATAATAACTTTTACAAACCATTTAGAAATGTATTTCTCGCTAGAAGACTGTATATAACAAAAATAATTGTTCTAAAAATAATTATTGTGTCTAAAAACTTAATGCGACTAGTCTGAAATATCACGATTCTATATATTCGAGCAGGAACCACCTTAACAAATTAGGTTATCTTGCAGCGGGTGAGTGTCCATGGTGTGATGTTACAAGCGTATTCGTGCGTGTTTTAAACTCCGCTTCTCTCAACTGTTTTTATAAAACACGCTTCTTATGCTCCTTCGTATTTTACCATTTTCCTTCTTATCCGCCTTCGGTGGATTCGAAGCGTTGCTGCCTTTGGACAGGCTAGCTGCCAATTCTCTAACAGAACGTTTTTCTGGGCCACTGCTCAGAGAGCCGCTGACAATGCAACTAGCAGTGAGACTCGGTGGTAACGAGGCTGGACCGCAGACTCCACTGTCAGTTGACTCATCTAATGCATCGCCCGAGTCCGGAGTATTTCCAGCTGATGTATTTGGACTCGAGCCATCACTTAACAATTGATTAAATTCTCCTATATGGTAAATAATTTGTTAATATTATTTGAATTAAAAAAAAAAAAAGTAGAAAAAGAGTTTCTTCGTGATTTACCAGACTTCCTATCTGTAGCCATGCTCCAAGGTCTCGGTTTAGGGGCAGTGGTCGGTGGCGATCGTCGGTCGCCAGGCTGTTGCTGATTATTTTTGGTCGATAGGGATCGTAAAACAGGCGATTTGGCAGTTTCAAGGATGTAATTCTTTGCCACACCCCCATTCGTAGGACTGCTAGCTGCTGTGAATCTTCGGACCGAAGACATAACACTTTTGCCGCTGTTTTCATTCAAATCGGTGCTTGATTGTTCTTTATTATGTTCTTTTGTATCATTGTTTGGTGTTGACGGTTGTCCTATAAGTGATAATTTTGTTAGTAAGAGAAAATAAAAATCAAATTTCTTAAATAAAAGTTTCCTATAAAAGTTTTAATGAATATGCATATCATAATTATATCCAGCAATCAATTTGTCTATTTATTATATCAAATGGTTGTTATAAAAATATAATTCTAACGCCTTACCAGTCTGTTCCTCGGTAGAACCTTCATTCGCGTTTTTCTCAGAATTACGACTACCACTTTCAACGGTATTGCGTCGTGCAAGAGGAGACGCAGTAAGTGGCGAATCGCCATGCGATCTACGGCCGACGAGTGGCGAGAATTTGGCGACATCATCGCTGGAACGCGAGCGTGGCGACTGCTCAGCATGCAAGGTTTTCAGCATCGGTGCATTTGGCGCGCTCTTCTTGTTCGCCTCGCTCTTCTGACTAGCTACAGATGGACTTGGGCTACCGCCGTCCTGACTTGCAGTCGCCGTCGTCGGGAATGTGTTTAGTGAACTGTAATATTTTTAAATTTTAAGAAAATGTTTCAGTTTTTTTGTTTGCATCAATGTATCTTACCTATCATCGCTCGTTGGCGAACCGACAAGTGGTGTGGTGGGTGTAGTGGGCCTAAAGAAAACGTCAAGCCCTTCGCCAAGAGCTATGCCGTCACTGGATTGCGGTTGGTCAGGTCGTAACATCGGCCTCGTCGGGGCTCGTGTCTTCGTTCGTCGCGGTCGCGATTTAACCAAATGTTGCAATTGTTGACCTGGAGCAGAATTAGAGGGTAGCTCCGATATAGAATCTAGAGATTCAGTCAGCGAGTGCTCATTCTCCGATGCTCCTGTGAAAAAATAAACGTCATTTAAAGAAAGTTATATTTCTAAATAGGGTAAATAATCCGAATGAAAAGCTTCTGTCGCTAATTTTCCTATACAAAAAAGAGATGGACGTGAGATTGTCACCTCTAATGATTGTGATTGGTCGATTTGAAATGGACATGTAAAATTTGATTGGCCCACGATACGGCGCGCAAAGTACGCATTGACACTTCTAGTAATTGTAAATTCACCTTCTGTATGTGGTCCTTTAGAAGATGCGGATGATGGTAAAAGATCTGGAATATCGTCGGCGGATAAACCTTCTACCGAATCCACTACAGATTTAGGCCGTAACTTCCTGCCGTGTAGGCTCTTTCTCTTATTTGATAGGTGTGGTGTTGCCTGATATTATAATAGATTATTAGTAATACGTATTTTTTCGTTTTAGGTTTATATTGTTAGTCAATGCTTGTTAGATGATTATTATACTTACAAGATTTAAGTAATCCAACTGCAAGTCATGCGATAAGAAAAAGCAGAATTATGTCAATGTGTTAGTACCGAGATACCCATTATTAAATGTTGTACGCACCAATCACCGAAAATATAAAAATTTAGTAGAGAAAAAATTTGTTTATATTAGCTTATTTTCCATTTGATTCTCACATTTGAATAAGAAATGTTAGATAATATAAAATCTTTTTAATTAACACACATTAGGTATTTTTCATAAATTATAAGAAGGAATAGAACAGAGATTCTTGTAATATATTCAAGTAAAAGTAAAAACTCTGCATTGTTTAGTGATGCTGAGTAGTCCTAAAACGATACGTGTTTTCTAATCGTCACGCTCGAGATACATCTTTTCCATTAGGAGAAATCGACGTAATCTTAATATAAACAATTTTCTGATTCACGATTTTATCGCGAATTTTATCAATGATTTTGAATTTTATCTTATTATGACGATATATAGAATTCTTTAGAAACTAAAGTTACTACATTAATTCGTCATGAGAATTTTGTATATTACGTAACCTATTCTTCGTATACACACAATGAAAATTCTTTTATAAGAATATAATTTTTTCATTAATAAACGAAAAAAAAAACATGTAGTTTTAAAAAATTGCACTCAATTGTTTTAAAATGATTTTCACTCACTAACAAATACAAACTTTAAAAAAAAAACAAAGTTTTTAAAAAAATGTTTATTATTAATGTTAAATTCTGAACGTGCAAATATGGTGTTAATAAAATGAGATGATCGATTAATAGAAAGATAACAAGTAGTTTTTTTATGAACGAATGGTTTTTAAATTTATTTGACAATTCACATTTTTGTATGAAATCAGCAGTAATATATAAATGTAAAAAAAAAATGTGAAATGTTCTTTTTAAACCTTTTTTCTTAACCATCCACCAAAATAACCCATACAGAGGAAAAGAAAAGAAAAGAAATACTCACCATCGGCGAGTCGTCTTCAGCGGACAGTCGGCCCATGGCCTTACCCAGGAGCGCGTGATTGTCGTTCTGGGTGCCGGCACTGGAGACGCGGCCACTCGAGCCACGCTCCTCCTCCTCGTCCATGGCGAGGCTAGTGCGCTCAACGACTGGCGTGCCCGCGGACATGCTCAGCGACATGCCGCCCGTCCCCACACCGATGACGCTGCCGCCACCACTGCTCGTCGAGCCGGCGCTCGGCCGCAGTACATCAGGCGTGCTGCTGCGAGTGCGGATTTCGCACTCGCCGATCAGCATTTTGTAGCTCGCCGAGAGAGACTCGATCACCTGATCGGTAATACGGTCGGATATGTGGGCGGCCACTGCCAGGTTGAGCTCACTACAAAACGTAAGGGTAGTAGACAATGAGTAAATTGTTTCTGTCATTCATGGTTTTGGAAGTTAATGTTAATTCAATAAATAAAGAAGATTTGCAAGAATATTATACTCTAGATAGTAAATATACAAACAAGAATAAAATCAAAACCCAAGAGATATTTTGCTAGTGTCTACTTTCATGCAACTTAACATGATTTGCTTTTTGCTATTTCATTGAAAATTGTACAAAACTTTTTATGTTTGCCTAGTTACTTACTTTACTTTATTCATGATGTCAGCACCAGCTTGTTCAGTGATAGTATTTTGTATCAATTCCAAAGTAACTTTATTCTTTTCTTTGCACGTTCCTCGAAGATGTTCTTCCAAAGTCATGGAGTCATTCTCGTCATAGTCATCGTCTCTATTGACAACAGTTTGTTCAAGAATAGTGGGGCACTGTTCATTTGCGCATTTAAGCATTGCATCTAAAGATTCCTGTAATATACATAAAGCTTTGTTTATTCAATCGATTAGCACTTCATAATTTTAAAAAGACTTTTCTTATCTATAAAAATTTACTTTATTAAATTTATTTTATTATGATATAAATAGCGAATATCTTACCTGAAGGTAGGTTGTTACCACTTTATGAACTTGGTTGGAAGCTTCAGTGAGTTTTGCTTCTACAGGATTATTCTCATCTCGCTTCTGTAGAACCTCGTGCAACCGAGGTAGCAGCTGCTTTGAATTATCGGCATCTTGTATCAAGCCTGTTGCATAATTAATATCATCGTTTGCGCTGCAAGTCTCTGCGGCTAAAGCTTTGATTGTGTCTTGAGTCTGAACAACTAGTCGGTCGACCATGTGCTGCGTAGAACTCAATAGGAAACCCTGTTGCAAGCGGAAAGCCTGCCCATGACTATTTTTGCACGGTGCCACGTTGCGTTGAAGTAAATCTTGAATTTTTTTAGTCAGATGTTCCGTTTTTTCTGCAGAAGCCTTCATGCACGGTTGTAGATCATAAATCGGTGTTGGCATATGCCTTACACTGTAATTTCTATAAAAATAATAAAAGTTAGAAAATTATACAATTATTTAATTTTTCTTATCATAAACACAGTAAATATGTCTTATTATAAAGAAAATTAGTCACCTTTCTAAAGCATGAGCTATATCCGCGTAACCCTGAAGACTAATGTTATTTTTATCATAAATTATCGTTTTAAGATGATTGTTGATTTGAAGGGCTTTTGCTAGTAGTCTGGCGCCTGGATCACCGATTTGGTTCCCACTAATATCTAATGTTCGTAAACAAGTGTTACTGCCGAGGGCGTTGATGAGGTTGTATAAATCGCCTTTAAGCCTAGAGTCAGGCAAGTGTAAGGCTTGTAGCACGCAATCCTCCTCTTGAAGCATTTGAACGAGTGAGTCCATTACTACGGCTATGTGCTTACTCTTCATACCGAGAGTATTACGACCCATGTAGAGATGCTTTATTGATTTGTTTTTACCGATGGCAGTGATGACCTGTGCCAAATCTACGTCCATGTCTGAGAAATAAAGAGAAGAACACGTTTAAAACATTATTACGATAAAATATAAGTTGCAAACGTTAAAATATTTTCTTAACAATATTTTATGAAATAATGAATTTAAAGCTACTTACTGCTATCGGAAATTTCAAGTGAGGCGATGCACCTGACACCGTGGATGCAGGATTCAAGAACGTGAGCACCCATCGAACCGAGATTATTGCCGCTCATGTCAAGCTCAAGACCTACGGTGCTTTCGTTACAGGCCAAGCCGAGCAGCAAATGCTTGAGCGCTTCGAGGGGCAGTTTGCAGAATGAGATGTTTAAGTACTTGAGGGAAAGGGTGGCCGTAAAAAACTGCTTAAAGCTCGGGGGTATTTCTTTGGTTTTTTTGCTCGAGAAGGAATTACGAGCGACGTTCAAGTGGACTAGATTTGTTGCGCAACCCCGAAGTAAAGCACCGAAAAGCTGAAACATTCGAGGTAATTACATAATTAGACATCATTATTTAAAATTGAAATTAAATGTAGACTTTAAAAAATTGTACTTGAAACTTACACATTCCAAAGTTATGTCGGTTCCGCTAAGATCTAAGTGAGTTATTCCATTGGGCTGAGCCAAAAAACTACACAAATTCTGCATGCAAATAAAAGGTATGATTATTACTTTCAATATGAATATTATTATTACCATCTATTTGAACATGTAAGAACTTACATTAATGTCATCTTTCAATGAATTTTCGGCGAGATTTAAATATTGTAAGCTGGTAGGCATACTTCGATTTAAACTTAAAGCATGTGCTATTTGACCAACACCTTTTCCTGATAAACCGCATCTTGCCAAATTTAATTTTTGTAAGCCCTTAGGTAATTTTCCAAGTGGTCCAGTAGTATGTGCAGCTCCTAAAGGTGCAAAAAATTGGTGCAACCGCATAAAAGACGTTGGTTCAGAACTAGGACTAACTGAAAAATGATTTTCTAATTACATGCAATATGCAACTAAATAATTTGTGAATTTTTAAGCCGTTGATTCACTTCTAATTAAATTGATAATATTAAATACAATTATTGTATATTACATAATTCTCAAAAAAAGTTAAAACACTACTACAGATTTTGTTATTTATTAATCACATGTAATTTGATTTCAAACTTAATCCACAACTAAGCTTACCTTGCGTTAATTTGGCAATTGCACCACATAAACTTGTAGCTCCTTTGTCTTCAATAGTATTACTGGATAAGTCTAAAGTATGCAGTACAGCATTGGTATTAGCAATCAATGCTAATGATAGTTTATGTGCAAAGTCCCTAAAATAACAATATTCATTATAAACAACATTCAAATATACTATTTATTAAAAAAAAAAAAATAAAAAAAAAATAAATAAATTACCATTTTGCTCCAATATTATCTAAATAAATTTCTTGAACAGATAGAGATCTTTTTAATATATGTAATAGTCTATCTAACGGTTCATGACTGAGCTTAAGATGAGAGATTCGTAGTTTTGTAAACCATGTATTATATTCTAAAGCTGAGATGATTGGTACCAAATCTTTCTGATCAAGGTGATCAAAATCTCTTAGATCTAATTCTCTTGTATCATGTGATAAGTAGATTGTGTCAACATCCTTAACAAAGTCATAAAAATAAAGATTTAATTATTACAGTTGATGTCATTGATTTATTAAAGATTCAATAAAAAAATCTTTATTATAATTTAAATAATTCTTTTTATTTTAAAATTATCTATATGAAACTTACCCAAGCAACTTCTTCTCTATAAGGTACATTGTGCAAATCACACATACATGCATACTGAGTGGAAAAACCACCACATGGACCTGTATGTCTAGTTGCTTCTGTGCTTCTAGCTAAATCGCTACCTCGAATGCTTTGTAATCTGCTGACTGGTATCACATCGATTTTTCTGATTACATAACTAAAATTGAAAAATACATGAGTTAAAAATATTGAAATACAAAAATTTACTTTTAAAGCAAATAATTTTTATAATAGTAGTTTTTTTCGCCTTTTATACTTACTTTAAAGGTACTGTTGGAAATATGTTTCGAATAGCAGTATGGAGTGCCTCTATCATGGCATCTACCTCTGAGGTATCGACGCCGCCTAAACCCATAGTAACAAAGTTGTAGATTCTCTCTCCAACTGTCAATGATAGTTGGTTTGCTCGTTTGGATTCGACTGATGTTATTTCCAAGTAATGGAAATGGCAGTCGATCTACAATTATCATAAAATGTTATAATTCTTTTAATTTAACTTAAATATATCAAAACTGTTTTGTAAAAACTTACCCTGGTAGGCACCTTTGCTGTCAAAAGAAAGAGTCGACATGGTGAAAATACCTGAAAAGAAATAAAAAATATTTATATTTGAACTGTTTGTATAATTTTGAACAAGTCTAACACTTACTAATACTCGGTTTTCAAGCTTATCTGGTTTAGTTTCTAATTTTACAACATTCTTCAATAATATTTTAACATGTTTTCCCAACAATGCCTTCACTGACTCTGTAAAGAGAAAGAGATAATATAATAGATTAGTAAATACTCAATTATAGTTGAACTAAACAAGCTTAAAACTATGAACCAATTTCCGATCATTTTTATATAGTTTTTGATAAATTTATAATTACTTAATCCTATTTTCATTTAAACAAAATAATTTTTATTTATTACAATTTTTTCCAATAATTTATGAAGAATTCCATGTTATATGTATATATGCCATGTTGCACTAAAGCTATTTAATCAATAATTATGAGTATTATGATCAACTATTCTTTTTAGTAGGATAAGTAATTATAAATTAAGACAACATCAATGACAAGTACATATTGTAATTTATACAAGTCTTACATTGCAAATAGATAATTTACATATCATTCACAACTCAGTCATGTTTGAGTTCTCTGTAAATGTTTAGTATAATTTTTAAATCTAAAAATAGACAAGGAAATTTAGAAGTTAGCATTGTAAAAAAGAAAAGAATATAGCTTGTAATTAATTCTTATATTTTTTAGTACATATTACAAGCAAAAGAATTTACTAAATTGAAATTTAATATGAATATAATGACAGTATAAATTAATCTGAATCTATCATCAAGAATTTGCTGATAATATTAAGCAATTAACAATAATAATTGTAGAATAGTTACTGGTAAATGAATAAAGCTTATAATTTATATTTCAACAAAAAATAATATTATTACTATTTTATGTATTTCACTCAACATTTTCATGTTAGTATTATTCACATTTAAGCTATTACTTTTTTACAATTTGCAAATATTTTTAGTAAAATCAAACAAAAATTCAGTAATACAATATTTGACTAAGCATTGTAATATGAAAATAAGAGAACAATAATTCATATTAAAGTTTACTTTGTAAGAGTATCTTTAAAATTAACTATTAAAAGTTGCAAAAGTTCAATTTTACATTAATTGTTGCAAAATTGTTAAGTAATAGAAAATTAAAACATCATCTATGCAGAGGTTAAAACAATTTGAATGATCTATGTAATTGCATAAAAAATGGGATTTAAAGAATGACATTTTTATGACTCATAGATTTTTGTCCTTCATACCCACTTAAATCTTGTGATACTACTTGTAAGATTTAAAAATAAAAAGCTAAGTGCAAAGTATGTTAAAATAGATACATCATGGACCTTTGAAAAATTTTTTTTATTTAAATCTGCAACTAATTTCTTATGAACATTTGATAAATTTTGCAATTATTAAATAGAAATATTTTGCAAACTGTATTGTGTTAATTAAAGTTCAGTAATGAAATTACATACAAATTGCAGACTTATGAATACAATAAATATAAAATTTGAATTCAACAAGGAAATTAAACATAATTAAACAATAAAAAGATTTTTATGTTAAAAATAATACACAAAAAATATGAACATTAGAAATTTGTTTTCAACTTTTATTTTGAAATAAAATTTTATTCAATAAATTTATTATATTCTATTCAAAAGTACATCATAATAAACAAAAAATATTTGTATTGTTTCTATCCTTTAAATTAAAAAACTTTATCGTTTTATTTTATTATAATATCAAGATACAGTTATTATGAAAGCTATCTTAATTAAAATAAGTTAGCCTCTCTCTCACAGAATGAAAACTAAATAATTGGCATATGATTCATGCATCACTTGTGCTCCTTTTTGCTTTTGATATACATATATATACACCAACATATACATTCAATACCATCTGATTCTGTCTGACTACAAAGTACAAGGGCTGCATCAACTGTGACTTCTCTTAAATAAAAGGCAGCCTCATTACAGAGCAGAGCCTAGAAACAGCTCATAACCGAAAAAGAATACAAAGGAAAAACCCAAGACCCAGTAAAAGATTGATAAAACGAGAGGCGCGCACACACACGCGGCACAAGTGTGCGCGCAAGAGAGAGAGCGAGAGAGAAAAAGCGAGAGACACGAGCGTGTGTGTGCAGTGGCACGTCAATACCGGCAATGGAGAGTGAGCGAGACAGAGATAGATGTATACACAGTGTGTTTTCGGTCGGTGTGGAGGGGGCGGGGCAGTCAACTCGAAAAGCAAAGAAGTCCGCGATGCCTACGTTCACCCAGGATGCGACTTTGAGGTAGGTGGAGCGGAAAATAAATGCTGGCGATAATCGTACCGTTCAGATCCTTGGTTAGCTGCGACCTCGTAGACATTTTGCGGCGCTCCCCGGGGCGGGCGCTGCTCACACACGTAACTGCCCGTCTCGGTCGCGCTCAGCTCGTCTTCCTGGGGGAGCAGCGACAGCATGAATTCAGGAGGCGGCCGTCGCCGTTGCCGCTGTCCACGAGGCTGGGCCAGCGCCACTGGCTTCCTGCACTACTGGGCACGAGCCTCCTCCTCTCGCCATATCACACGCACAGCCACTATTAGCACGTATAGCTGTTCTCGCTGCTCCGCCGCCGCATGTGTTCGCGCCCACGCCAAAATTTCCCGATCGTCTCGTTTCGACGAGATGCGACGATGCACTGCACACACACACACTGGATGTTTTCACGTCGACAGACACGCGCGCACGCGGCGGCGTTTCTCCTGCTGCTCCGGCGGGCTGGGACTGACTGGCTGACTGACTACGCGCACATAGTCACAGTCGGTGCGTGTGATATGGGCTCGAGCTAGCGCGCGTGCATGTAAACCGGAGCCCCCTGGACGCCCGCAACCGGACCAACTTTCACCCGATGATGATGCGCGCACCGACCGCCGCGCGCTCCAGTCTATAGTTCCTTGTATATGCGTGTATACATATAGGTATATAATGGGTCGATTTTTGGAAGCTGGCGCGCGCGGGAGGATGTAGGTTGATGATTATACACTGTCGCGCTGTGGCGATGCTTCTTTTTCGAGCGCCGGAAATGCACTGTGCGATGTGTGTTATAGGCGCGTGTATGCGCGCGCGCGCAAGTGAGGACAATTCAATTAGGAACGATTGGCCCCGTGAGAACGAGGACGCGGTGAAATTGCACTGGAATGCCGCCGCCGTGCGCGAGCTGGCAGCGCTTTTTTCGGAGGATGCGCTCCTTTTCTCCTTTCTCACAGGCGCTGTTGCCGGGAATCCGAGAAATCCGCGAGTTTCCTTCGTACTCAGTCGCATGTGAGAGGAGAATGTCGAAGTAATGCCTGCGAGCACAGAGCATAAGAGTTGCTAGGAGAAGACGTATTTTTTTTAGTAATAATAATAATGGGGCCGTCGACTGATAATCTAATATTTGACATTGAGGGGAGAGACCAGAGATGGTCGAGCGCTGCGCTACCTGCTGGCAGGATTTCTCGTGTTTACGTTTATGACGTGTTGCCTGCACCGACTGTTGTGTCTATTGGATCGTTGCTCCGTTTCCATACCGGCGTCTGCTACTAAGCTACTATGTTTTTCACACATCAGATTGAGCGACATCACCACACATCGCTGCATTACTTTTGTTTAACTTCGTAAGAGGCGCACTTGTATTACTTTTGAAAATTCGATTCTAATAACCACTTAGATTTGGTGTTTTTAACACTTTTGTGGGTGTAAACAAAGGAAATTGTTCGGAGAACCCTGAAGAAGTTTTTAAATGACGATCTAAGCAGATTGGTTTGGAATGCGTTTGACGGCATTGTTGCTACTGTTTCTGCTGCACTAAATTTTTGTATACAAACAATGGAGCTGCACCATGGGGTTACTTTGCAAGATTTACAGCCGGCCTGAATGCGACGTCCTAATCGCACTTTGATGGTAATATCGTTCTACTTTCCATGATTACAAATAACCCGCGTTATTGATTTTACAATTTGTAATATGCTATAGGAAGGAATATGACGGATCGAGATACAGTTTTCGCACAAGTTTCGGCACGTGTGTAGTCGCGATGGAGGCGCCGGAATGTTCGGAACCCGACGAGGAAAAGTAAATAAAATTATTTTGATTCAACAATGTATGTCTTAGGTGTATTAATTTTCACATTTATTAATAGGGTTGCAGAGGATGATTTTAAGGAAAACGATAAAAATCGATCTTTGAAAGAGGTATTTATCATTATTTCAAAACCAATTTAAAAAGTTACTCTGTTTTTTTATTGTAATTAATTATCAAATATATAATGAAATGAATGTATTTACCTTTCAGGTGGATGGTAATAATATAAGTATAATAAGCAGACAAAGTGGTAATAATGGTGAAGATATTGCTGGACAAACTATATTTAATGAAATCTGTGATAAAATCATGCTGGAATATTTGAATGGAGATTGGTCCAAGTTTTTTTATGTATTTATATATTTTTTCTTTTGTTATATAGTTATTAGTTACAAGTGTATCATAATGAAAAACAAAAAAAAATTTTTTACAGGTTTGGAATCATTTCTTTATATCTTATGTAAAGGGATTGATTGAATACAAAATATTGACTTTGAAGTTAAGAGTACACTTTGCAATTTTACCAATTCGTATTATTCAATTGCATCAAAACATCAATTTTGGTAAAACATTATATATATACAATTTATTTACTTTTTTTAGAAAGCACTTTTATAATAATGATTTAAATTTGTTTATATTTGTATTTTGTTTTTTAGTGCCTGGGAATTCCAGTAAAATATCAATAATTTTAAGAGGTGCTGCAGAAAAATTTAGTTCTATAGATGATGAGAAGGTATATTTTCATATTGACTATTTATTAAAGTTTTTATTGATGTTTATTAAAATACATAATTTTAAATCTCATCTCATATAGGATTCTGAAGGTGAACAAAATAAATTGATACTTCAAAATATGAAACAATTAGAGGATTATTTTAACTCCCATGATGGTCAAAAATTAACAAAGGAATTAAAAGATAGTTCATTCATGACATTTTTTGCTTTACCATACATTAATAATCCACATGAAGATGAGTCAGTAAAAAATATATTCCTCATAGATTGGTTGGAAGAATTAAGTATAGATTTAGAAAAATTCCTTGTAAGATATTGCCAGGTAATATAAATATAGTTGTCAGTTAAAATATTAGTTATTTAAATATTTACAGATTGTATTTTCATTTTGTAGAGAGAATATTTATTACCAGAAGAAGAATTAAAAATTTTCAACCACAATTCATATATTGATATTAAAGAATCAAAAGAATCAATACAACCTTTTTTATGTAACACTTCTTTTTCTAATATTAAAAATGAAATAAGCAGTAAATTAACTAAAAATGATGGAGAGTTAATTGCATGTGAACGCATTATTCACTCAGTTATTAAAAATAAAGAAATTGAAAACTGGATTGCAAATCATCATTCGAATGAAGAAAATAATTCACATACTGTGTAAGTATGACGATGAAAGCCAGATTTAGATTTTTTCTCCATTACACATTTTTTACAATTATTTATATTTTTATTTAGAGGTACACAGACTCGCATAAGCAGTATTAAAACTGGAACTGGTTTTTCCTTGATAAGTGAACCACATCATATAGCAAGCATTGTAACTCCAAGTATTTTTGCTATTTCCAATAAACAGTCTACATTATACAATGATGAACTGAGTATTACAAAATTACGTTTATTAAATGTACACAAGCACTATAGAAAATTAAAATTGCGATTTCACAAACTACATGAAGACTATCAAAAAATGAATGAGATTGCTGAGGAACTAACTATTGCTTTAGAGAATTCAGTTCGAGGTCAACCTGTTAACATAGATATGATTTTACAAACATGTACAAAAATTTTCCCAGATAGATTTAATAGAGATTTACAGACTGATTCAGAAGTGAGTATTAATACATTTCAAATAAGCTGATTGCTTGATATTTTTTACTTTAATTCTATTAAAATTTTTTTTCATGACAGAGCACAAGTATAGATTTAAAAGATTTGCCTAAAGATATTATCACTACACAAAGAAAAGAAAATATCAATAGTAATTCGAATGCTCCTAAGTTATTAGATTATAAGAAAATTAAATTTAATTTGAAAAGTGCAAATATAAAAACAAAATTATTATTACTTCAAGCATTACGTCAAGTAAGTCTGTTGTAGATAAGGAGATACAAATAATTTCGATATATAAATTGATATATATATTTTATTTACTTTTAGAAGCTTACCTTGACAAAATCAAATCATAAAGACGAAGCTATAGAAGAATATGCAAAGAATGATATACTTGGTTTGCAGGGACATATATTGAATAATACTGAAAAACATATTCTTTCTTCCATTTTACAACCTATAAATTCAGAAGTTACAATCAGTTTTCTTCAACAAACTACTAGTCGATTTTTAAATGCAATAGCATCATTTAGTATTGGTCGAACATATTTAACTACAGGACCTATAGTATTAAAT
Source organism: Torymus auratus (assembly GCA_900474315.1). NCBI lineage: Eukaryota > Metazoa > Arthropoda > Insecta > Hymenoptera > Torymidae > Torymus > Torymus auratus. The sequence goes on along the minus strand of UXGD01000598.1, from coordinate 37,135 downwards.
GCTGTATGTATTTTGCCTAGCAGATATAATAATTATCTCAAAACAAAATTCTTTTACATTTAATGGTTTTTGTAAATAACATTTTCCAATATTAACTTACAGATTATTAAATATTTAGATAATTGTAATGATGGCATAGGTGATGGTGTAACTTTAGATATGCTCTTAGCAACACTCCAAAAAATGTCTTTAAGAAAGCAACAGAGAGATTACATGATCGAAGCTAATTTAGTTGAATGGCTGATATATCATCTTAGTAATGAAAACTTTAGAATGGGACCATATAGATTGGAATATTCTTGTGCCTTACTAATGAATCTTTCACTACAAAGGGAAGCTCGTTCTAGAGCATCTGTGATTGCGCCTTTATTTGTTTCAACTATGACAAGTTTATTATCCACTGATTATATATCTGTAAGCAGTTGTGACATTGACTAGGGGAGTGTTACATGCTGAAAATTGATTTTGAAGAGTTTGGCGAGACAATTTTCGGTATTTACTAAATTTTAATAGTTGCAATTCATTTTAATAGACCTTTTTTTGAGAAAAACACTATTGAATTTTAAATCATTATTAAATCATGTCATTTCTTTTGGAATTGTATTTTAAAAAAAAGCTTATTTAAATAAGCTGTAAGTACTACATTTTAGTTTTATAGCTATCAATCATTTCGTAAAGTCTCGTCAAACTCCCTTTTTCACATGTATAATAATGCTGTTATTGTTTGTTAATATACTTAAGTTGGTTGTGAATGTACATGTCTACACTGTATGTATAACATTATTTTTATATTTAGATATTGCCATATGTAAATGGAGCATTACAAAATTTTTTATTGAATTATGAAATAAACGAAGAGGCTAAGAAATTACATCTTGCAGAGATTTTAGAATATCATTATGTACAAACTAGAGAGGATCTCAAGTAAATTAACCATTTATTTTTATTCGGGATTTATAAACAATTTCTTTATTATCTAATTCATTGTTATTTATCTTGACACAGAAACCATTTTTCTCAAACTCTAAAGACACATAAAAGAGAATGTGCCGAATATTTATCAGACGACGATGAATTCCCGGATGAAGACGACGTAAGTTTCTAAATTGAAAGTCACGAAAGATGTACATATTTCTTATTTTTTGATTTACTATTTGTTTTCAGGAATTATTCGATGTTTTAGAAAAAGAATTAGAAGAGAATGATCCAATTAAAGTTGAAGAAGAAGAACTTCAAGGAGAAAATTTGTTGGTAGCATATTATTGCGTTCGTGATTATCACTGTAAATTAAAAAATATATCCAATAGCGAAGTGATTAATACTGTGACAGAATCTTATAATGTGTTGGCAAAGTTAGTATGATAATTTTGTTTAAAATGAGTAATAGATCAATCCAAAAGAAGATATTAAAGTCATTTTTTTTTATTTGTCATTTTTTCTATTATTTTATTTTAATATTTATTATTTTATTTTTATAAATTATCGATTACTTATGATTTGTTTTTATTTTTCGTTTTCAAGCGTACACTGTCGTTTTAGAAGTTGGCAACATCAACATAATTGGTCTTGTCCTATATGAGTCATGTCTTTTTTTACAATTTGTATACGAACTTTCAAAGAATTAAATTAGTAACGAAACACTCGTTAAAAATGTGTCATACGTATTATTGACTTTCCTTTCTTGGGATTAAGCATGTCAATGATGATGTATGCAATTACGAAAGTTCTTAAAAGTTATTTGAATTTATGTTTGAAAAGTAAAGATTATTTTATATATATCGTCATTACTTCTTGTTTTTCAATAATAGTAACGTTTCTGTTACCATTTTAGAGAAAGTAAAAAAGCAGGATTTAACGGTTCAACGGTAATCGCTGTAAGTGAAACTACATTTAGCGATTCTAAAACAGAAAGTAAGTAACAACGTCACAATTTAAAATAATTGCGGTTTTCAATACGCATGAGTGAAATTAAAGCGTATCTTTGTTTTATAGCGATCGAGAAGAAAAGTGGCACAGGAATATCGTGAGTGAAAAATAGATTGTTTACTGATTAATTTATAATAAATATTAGGAGTATCGTACCTGAAAGCCGTAGTCTTTTCGCTCTAATAAAATACTATTAAATATGCATTTGAACAATTGAGTTTACATGGGATTTATTAGCCTTGTTTTTATAGGTTTTGAAGTTTTTTTTATTTTTTCTTAATATACTTTCTCTTTTGTAAGTATATATATAATAAGTAGAAAACTTTCCAAAAATACTGATATGATTATTGGTTTAACAATTTTTCATTTAAATAAAGTCGATTATTTTATTCTATTTTATTCCGAATGCACTAATATTTTTACGTTAATGTTTAATAAAATGACTATAAAAACGTCTTAATAATGCAAAGAAGTAAAAAGTGTAACTTCTCTTTCAGTAAACCTTCAAAGAAAATTGGCATGCCAAAGAAAAACGAAGTACTATTTCAGAGCAAGGAAGAGGAGGAAGCTTTTCTAGCAAAACCAAAATTAATGCGCACACCACCATCGTCAGCCAGAGGTGAAGTGAATAGAGAGGAAATTGCTAGAGAGATTCAGGAAAAGACAAGATAACGGCCTTCTTTTATAATGGAAAGAAAACAAGTGCCTTTTCTGTCATCGCAACAATTTTTTTATTAACAAAGTCAGTACAAAACTAAGCGCCTAAAGATACATACAAGTTACGAGTACATTTTAATAAATATTCACAAATTCAATCGCAACACACACGTATAAGATACCACTCGCTCTCGCAGCTGAAAAATGTACGACAATGTCGATTTTTTATACAATTTGAATAAAATACCCTATAAAATATATGAATAAATGTTTATCTTTCTACGTTTTTACTCGTAGAAGAGATTAACTACGATGCCTTCCATTTAGTATATAAGTAATTCTTTAAAAAAGAAATTTTAATATTACATGAATGAATGACGTCTGATTAATGAATAAAAAACATCGTAATTTAAAAAATGAATAATAATAGTAAAAGCAGAATTTTTTTTATACTTTCGTATTTTACTTCGTCCCTTTGTGGAAATATTTTTCCGCCATGGAAAATAATATACTCAGGTACTTTTCGATTTTAGCTCTAATTCATTTCATAATGTTTCTTGCGATTGTATATGTTATTGATTCTACTTTTCCCGTATTTTCATATATAGTTGTGAATGAGTTATGCACAGCTTTTTATTACAAAGCCATAAACATTCTATTTGTGTAAAATGCTGATGAAGTCCACACAATGCCTTTTTATCATTGTATAGCGAATATATCACAATAGTTTTATCATCATTGCGATACAGTATAATATATAAGTTAACTATTTTATTCGATTATTGTATCTTTATGGAAACTCACATCGTAAATCGTGTGAAAGTGAATCACAAGTTCAAATGCACATGATAAAGTTGTATCTAACTCGAATAATCTGCGAATTGAATAGTAATTATACCGGTATTATTTACGACGCATTCTTCCAAGCAGTAGAATAATCATTAAAGCTCAATAAATAATTCGAAATAACTTGTATTCGAAAGTGTGCGAAGAAACGCCAATTATTTGTCTCGATCAAATCATTCCAATCAAATAATATAGCTTTTCGTTTCCCCCTTATTGTAGCAGTTACCGACAGCACACTTTCACTGCTTCTTTCCTTTTCTGCCACGAAAATTAATATTTCCACGAGGACAACAATGTAATGGATTCCAGATCGTTACGGTTTAGGCCGAGTAGCCGAGGAAGGTGCTACCACCGTGGCCACCACCAAAGCCGCTGCCGCCGCTACTGCTGCTGCTGCTCGGGTAGTTGCTGGGGTAGCTGCTGCTGGGTGGTCCACTTGAATAGCTCTGTAACAAAGGCCGAGCGAACATTGATTGAAATGGTCACTTCTAGCTTTTCGATAGGGAATTGAAATTTAATATACGAACCAGTGAGCTAGGCGACGCGGAGAGGTAACTTGGGCCGGAGCTGGGCGAGAAGCCGATCTTGCCCTTGGAAACGTAGCCGGAAGGCGACATAAGGCTGGACGGATAACTAGGCGAGTGGCCGCTACCACTGTTGCTGTCGCGCACGACGATGATCTTGTTGCCTGGATTGGATGAGCTGCCACCGTGACCCATTACGAAACGCATCGGCGAGTAGCTCTTGGAGTAGGGCGAACTAGATCCGCTAGAACTGTTGAAATTTTTATTTTATTACCCTCTTTTTTTCAATTTGTGAAAGTGAATGAAATTCTTCTCGTACGTGATAAAAAAGTACGAAAATAGAATTGTATTATCTTTGCAATCAAAAAAACAAAGAAACCTACCCAGAGCCAAAGTAGTATCCAGGTCCACCAGCGCTCACGGAGCTGGGTGCTGACGCCGCCGCGTATCCAGCTGGCATATGATGATGCGACGCAGCGCCGCCGTGCAGTCCACCGGAGTAGTATCCCGAGCTACCACCGCTACCAGGTGCCGCAGCGAAGAGATGGCTAGAGCTGGGGGTAGCATCCGAACCTCCACCAAAGAGACTCTTGAGCGCACCAAAGACCGACTGATACGACTTGCTGGGATATGACGAAGGTCCTGATGGACTTCCGCTACCGCCTGAGATGTAGGTCTTGTATCCGTGCGAGGGCTGTACCTGCTGGATGCTATGGGACGAGGGGTACTCGTCGCCAAGGGTGTAACCAGCGGTGACACGGTGGTGCGTCGGCTGGGCGGAGTGATGATGCGAGTGGTGGTGGTGAGAAGCCCCGCTGCTTGACGACGGCGATTGGTAGTCGCCGGAGAGGACCAGACCGCTGTTGATGGGTAGAGATAGGAAAAGTTTCTTTGTACTCGGGTACTTTTTTTGTGATTTTTAGGATGAGTCTTTTAAATTTTTTTACCTATATATACTTAGTTTTTTTTTTTGTAAATGTTTCGTCACTATTGCAACGCACGTAATTTGAAGACTCTGGAGGCCCTTTAATGGACCTTTTTATTCATCGTCGGGACAAAAAATCGTGAACAGCGAGTTTTAGATTACTTTTTTCAACATCGCGCGAGGTGAATGACTCTTCATCAAAGAACGAAATTAAAACACGATTATAGAACTGAAGAACACATCATATAAATTAATGAAAAGCCGTATAGTAATCGTCGAGCAATTAGACGCTTTTAAAGGGTTACTAAACAGTGAAAGTTCCCGATGCATTAATTTTTTTTCTCAATCTTGCATTATCCCCCCGACCACATCCACTAATAATGAAAATTCATCATATACTCCTCTATTAAAATAACGTAATATCAGCATCCTCTTACCTATGGCTATAACTCGCGGGTCTGCCGCTCTGCGAGTACTCGCTCAGGCCGGATGCTCCGCTGTATCCTCCGTAGCCGCTGGGTCTAGTCGACTGTATGGCGTACTCGCTCTGTCCCCCGGCATTAGAAGCCTCCGAGGAATAGGCATGCTGATGCTGTTGATGATCGGACGGGCTGCGGTCGCCATAGGTGAAGCCGCCTGAACTCGCGTACTCGTTCGAACCACCGGCTGCAGCATTCGAGGCGCCGTTATCGTAGTAGGATGAAGCCGATGATGGATGGCCGCCTGCCGAGCTTGCTGTGTAGTCGCCTGTGTAGTGGACCGACGGCTGCTCGTTGGAGGAGGACGAAGAGGATGATGATTGAGAGGACGTGGGCGAGGTGTGGAAGGACGTGGGACGAAGAGCGTTGACGACCGCCTCGTTGCCGTACTTGCTCTTGTAGAAGCTGCCGCTTAATGTCGTTCGCGGATCGGAGCTGGTTAAAAAGAGAGAATAGTTGTTGTTGTTGTTGACGGAGAATGTGAAACTTTCGTTATATGCAAATACCCGTTATATGTTTCATCGAGGAATGCGAAATATTTTCTGTACCTCGTAAACCGAGTTGTATATTTACGATCTTATGCTACTTTACGAGATAAAAAAGGAGAAAGAGAAAATCAATGGAAATAAATCACACATTGGGCAGATGGGGTAATTACCTGTCGCCGCTGGTATCAGCGCTCGAGTACCGCGTGTCGCTCTTCGCGTATGGGGAGTCGCGCACAGCGACGTAAGTGGCCGCGGCGCCGAGGTCGGTGTAACTGGGTTTTCCGCTCAGGAAACCCCCGCTACCGCTGCTGCCACCACCGCCTGAATTGTATTCGCTGTAGTCTCGCAGGCTGCTAGGCCCGGTGGAGTAACCTTGAAAAGAAAGGAAAGAGATATGGTGGTGATCGTTCGGGTTTAAAAGGAAAGCGAAGTTTTCTATATGGGTATTTTCGGGACGCATCGCGTGTTGTTTCGAGTACAATACGTTGTTATAAGGGAGAGAGTTACACGAAGTCGTTTGGTGTTTAAAGTCTGGCTAGGAGACTCATCTTTTATCTTCGGTTGTGAATGGCTTTATAAATTTCACTAGTTTTTTTTTATTGAACTTTCTCGCCGTATAGGGGGACAAATTGCTTTTAACATGGAGCTTTTTTCGTATTCTCTAAATGATCATAAAAATTTCATGAGGGCGTTGGAAATTCTTATAAAAACATGTCACTTATAAAAAAAAGGAATATTTTACATATAAGTGCGCGAGGACCCTCATTCTGTTTACCATATTCTCTTTAAGATAAGGCTTTTTTTATAACAGTAATAAAAATAATTACACTACATACGAGCCTTCTTCACTTTTGTCTTAATTGACAAACATGAACATATTATGTCTTAATTTAAGAAAATTCAAACATCAATCCCGTTAAATCTTTCGTCCCATCATAACATATATACCATACCGCCACCACGTTTCGTATTACTCGTAAACTTTGCGTTGATTAATTTGCATGAAAGTGTAATCCAACACGCGGGAAAATCGGTTAAACTTATACGGGCGCGCGCGCACTGCACTCGTCGTCTAATCTCGCGCGCGTTGACCGTTACCCGATACTTATACTTGCGCACACACAGCAAATGGGTATATTGTTTCCCGGCCGGCATTGACTTTCTCCGTGTTCCTCCACGCGCCATGATTTTCCTCCCAAAGGTCTCCCTCCGCTGCGTATAAAAAACGATACACACGATCGCCTCTACACGCGCGGCTACCTCTGTTCTACTTAATTTCCATGAACGTGCGGCCATGCGGTCTTGCACTTTCCCTACTTCTCGACGACGCACTCGCTCTCGCGATAAAAACCGTAAAAAGGCGAGATATACGCCGTGCAATAATAATATCCGATCGCGCGATATGGCTTTGGAAATTATCATAATCGCACACAACGATCGATACGATATATATCTATGACACTACTGCGCTTGCGGTGACGACGACGAATCAATTTCTATTGTCGGCGAGAGAAATCCCGGTGCGCGCGCGCTTAATTACAACGAGAGTGACCGTTCGTTTTTTGCGCGGAAAAAAACTCCGATAGAGAGGAGAAAGCCCATACGAATTTCTTGGCACCTGACGCTGATTTTCCCTCTTTCCCGCGCGCCGAGCATGTGTGCCGAGCTGTGCATGTAATTATCGCGCGCGGGGCGAGAGATCGCGCGCTGATGCCTGCGTGTACGCGCAAGGAAAGTGGAGCAACGGCCACCAAAGTATATATGATGCTTGCCGATTTCCCGTTCGACTCGAGAGGGGATCTCTTTTATAGTGCTGCAGTTGTTCGTTTTGCACTTTTCTGCGCGCGCGAGCGTCACGCTCGGATGGGGGCTTTTAAGTACGGTTATGATTGATGAGTGGTGAAAGATATCGTCGCTATGGGTATACAGTGCGAGGTTGGTCATTTTCGAGAAATTCGCGAGGTGCTGCTGCTCTTGGGGCCGAGCAAGTAGAACGTAAATGTTTGCAATGAAAGCGAGAAATCGTCTCGTTTCGGTTTATGGGCTTTTGGGAAAATAAACGTTTTATTGTTGACGAAGCTTGAGTTAAAAAAGTATCTTGAACGAAACAGAGGATATAAACTTAATATTTCTCAGTTTCTTATTAGTTCAATATTTCTATTAGTTTAAAAATTTCAATTGACAATTTTATCCAAATTTTTGGAAAACGATACTTTTTTATTTTTTTGTTTATTGAATCCATATAATACAAGCAGTATATCTATACTGCCAATCCTGATATATAATTAGATTTTGGTTTAATAGTTATTCCTGACTGAAGCAATGTATAACTTTATTATTTCTTTATTTCAAAGGTAAAACAAGATTGTAATATCTACAAACTTAAACTTAATATTTTATAATATATATTTTTTAATGATAAAATTATTATATTCAAAAAACGTAACAGAAAAACCATTATTAATTCGGTTTCTATAAAACATATATGAATTGAAAAAAATAAAACAATGAATATTATTATATAGTGATATACTGATATTATAATAGGTACTTACTGCTGAGTGATGAAGATTCAGCTGCAATAACGGCCACGCACAGGGCCGCAAAAGTAATCTAAAATATGGTGTTGTCAATGACGGTGGTGACATAGTTGTTGAAAATAATATGAATGGTTAGATGATGAGATTATAAGGAAGTTAAAAAATATTGAGAACCCGCACAAATATTCTTTGAATAAATTAAAAGCTTGTATTGAAATGAGTATAAATCGTAGATTAATAAAAAAATTCCATACACGTTCTTGGTAGTAAAAATATTTATAAAAATTTTTAGTAAACTCTTTATTGAGAAGATAAAGTGACAATAGTACGTTGCTTTAAATGATGCTTAATTTTTGGAAGTTTAATTCATAATTTAAGTAATACATTGTAAAAACATTAATTAAAACATTAAAAATTTGTGTTAAAATTATTCAAAGAAATTTTTCAAAACTAAGTTAAAAATGTAAACCTATAATATTAATAAAAGTATAAATGTCTTTTGTCCTTTCAGTTTAATTTTATTAATTTAATAAAATTCATAGGGAGTATTTTAAATTTCCATCATTCTCGAACATAATTATACAATTACTGATTTACAATAATGAAAAAAAATCTTATTTCCCGAACAAAATGATAGCATGAAAAATTATTAACAAAATAAACAAATAATCAACTCACGGAAATCATGACGAACTTGACAAATCGGACGACACCGGACACTTGGAAAAATCACACTCTCCCTGTCTCCACACTTCACAAGAAAAAAAACAACTAGCCCCGAAATTCGTCCAGATATACTAGTCGTATATCTGGATGCCGACTGACCTCCAAATATCGTGGATTACGGTTTTATACCCCCGCGCAGTTGGCTCGCCCCTCTCACTCTCCTCCCGCGCGCGGTAGGGACGACGACACTACAACGCGCGCGGAGAAAGAGGGAGAGCACATCGCGGCAGCAGCAACCTGATTCGAGTTCACGGGCGCGCGCGTCATAAACGGGGAAAGCCGCGCGCGCGCTCGCGTTTACACTGACCGCGGCGTATAATACACGTATATGGAGTTGGATCTTCAGAAGAATGACACTTTGCCCTCTAATAATCGTAATTGTACTGCTTTTACTCGGGCTTTCGTAAGCGGTATATACGGTTAAATTCACTTTTTTTCGGGTTCCCAGGCGAAAAAGGAAAGGATGACTTTCGTTTGTATGTGTATAGTGTATATCTATATATACCACGTATATACAGCTGGAAAGGAGAAATTTTTTCGTTCGCGCGTCGACGGAGTTTTCTGCGGCAAAGCGCGGCCTTCCAGTGCCTATATTATGCTCATTGTTAAGCTTGGTTGGAGAGCTTTGGTTGTTGTGCGTTGGAGATCTTGGCGCGCGAGCGGCGCGTGTCGTTAATAAAACATGAGGGGCGGGGTTGTGTCTTGGCGCCGCGTGGTGATGAAATGCGCTGATTAAAATTTTTAGCAAAAGATACTCTATCGGTTTTCTGGAAATAATTGCGAGGTGGTCGGGTGTAATTGCATATTTCGGATTTTCGATTAAAATCAGACTTGCGATTGCAGGAAAGGAAACGATTTTATAATGATGAGAGATTGCTGCTGCAGGCGTTGAATGGGTTGAATAGGAAATGCAAATTTTCTATATAGAGATGTATATACATTACCGGCGGTAATTTCACTTTCTACATATATATTTTTTCCTGATAATTTGTGCATTGAAGCGTAGTTACAGTGTAGAACCCGCAACAATGGAAGTGTTATTTCTGTGCTCTTTGCCTTTTTATAAGAGATGCTTTATTATACTTTGGCCTTTCATTCTCTCTCTCCTATATATAGTATCACTTGATAGGTAATTTATTTCCTGGATCACGTAGTATACACCGGACCTCCCTTATCTTTTAATATTAGATTTCTCATATACTAAAGCTATACTAAAGATATTAGATAAAGACAAAGTTATGTTCTAGATATAGCGTGAGAAAAATAAAGTAATCCCCTGTGGGTTTCTCTGTGTCTCTCTACCACGTGCTTTGAGTATAGTATCATTTACGTTATACAGATAGCTCTATATTACATATATCATAGGCAAAATGAAATTTCATATAGGGAAATGCCACTTGATCTCGATAGTGATCAATTAGAGGTTTGATGTGAACAAATTGCATTAAAACATATATTCTTTCTAAATTCCGTAATACAAAATATATTAATTAAAATGTTTCTTTAATATTACCGTAACCTAAAGATTAACATGTAGACAAAATACTGCAATTAGCCAAGATAACTTAGATATTATAAACATTAAATAGAGTTTCGATTTCAGTGACCCAATTCGCTGTTTCAACTGCAACGCCGGAAATGAACAATCAGTAAAATCTTGCATTTCTATCAAAAACTTCGATCTACTTTCTCTAATTTTCATGTGTATAATATATATAAGTATACATTTGTATTCTGAAACCCGAAAAAAAGAAATTTCACGTGGATTTTCCTTCAACACACACACATACACACACCTCGACGAAAACATATAAATACTGCGTATACAATGTTTACAAAACGCTCTCGCAGAACCGACCCTCGCTAATTACTTCACCGTTTCTAAAACACTATACTTATTATACCTTACCGGGGGACTCTCTCGAGCGCGGCGGAAAAACCGGTGTAACCGCACTATACGCTGCTATATAGGTAGCGGCTGTGTTTCGCTTTCGTTCGCCGGGCGGCCGGTGAACTGCAGCCGTGCGCCCGGTCGCCAAGGTCACGGTCGCCAATGCAATTAAGCATTGTGCGTATGTATATATAGACAACTGTCATGCCAGCTTGGTACGCGACTTTCCATTTTTATCGCGCGGTGAAACTGCGCGCGAGATGAATCAAGATTTCTAGCCGTTCAAGCGTTTCGCGCGCGCAAGTGTGCATCATGCTTTATGTGTGCGAATTGCCGATCGAAAGAGCGAGACGAGATGTGTCTATACATATGGTGATGGTGTGGAGCTCGTCGCGGGGCTTCATTATGGGGTTAGTTGGCGAGTTATACTTATAGACGGGCCGGAGGAATTCAAAGCAGTCGCGTGAGAAAGTGAGTCGTTTTTTTGCGGTCTATGTCAATATATGTTAACACGGCGAAGTGCACCGAGTGAAGGTTTTGTACGCGTGCTTGAATGTTGCTCGGATTGTATGGAGAGTTACTAATGATTGCTCCGTGATTGCTATATATATAGTTCAAGAGATCTGAGGTTCGGGACAAACAATTCTAGAATTATATGCATTAATTTAGAAAGTAAAAATGAGATATTTTATTGTGGCCATAATCTGATATAATATTTTATATGCATGCGTTTGATTGAACTCGAAGATATCTGTTGGCAGCTGTAATTTTACATAAAGTCTAATAGAGCTTCTTGAAGCTGCATGGAATCGAAACTTGTTTAATTAGACGGTTTCGAGACAACATTTCAATTAAAAGAATGATCGTTATAAAAAAATACAGTACTAGAAATCGGATGTAGAATAGTGTATTATTACTCATGATCTTTCGTTCTAACAAGTAACGTATACTACTCGTTAAATTTTAAGTGATCTTTTTTATGATAAATACACACAATACGATTGACAACGCATGTATATACATACACAGTATACAGCGATTATTTTCCTAATTTCCGACGACATTCCGTCAATTTTTAGAAAGTCTCAATTACGCACGACTCCTGCAAACTTTTTCCCTCATTATATACCTATACACACACGAGCCTCTCGTATACAACCAACGCCGAAAAATCACAAAACAAACGTACATCCTTGCGTTATATAGTACCCGCAAGATAAAAGTGAAAAAGCGCGCGTCGCTCGTGTTTATATCCGTAACAAAAGAATAAGTGCCTCGCGGAGAGAGAGACAGAGAAAACACACCGCATGAGTGTCGAAAATTAGAAACGAGGAGCGGCCGCCCAACGATGGGCGTCGCATTGTCTCTCTCTCCGAAAATCGCGCGCGAATAATTCACGACACGATCGCGAGCGCGAAGTTCCCCTCTTAATCTATGTGGCGCGCGGTTTCGCTTTTCTAATTCCCGATCGTTCGCCCGAGATCTATAGAGAGTCGTGCGAAGAATATATTAACGGCTCGGCTCGTTTGCGTATGCACATTTTTGATTGTTTACGACGACGTTGGGAGTTCCGTTGTTGGCCGCGAGCTTCGATGCGAGTTTTAGATGTATATAGGTATATAGAGGTGCCTTTACATTGTTGTGGTGTACGTGGAAATTGCTCTTTTTTCCCTCAATGCAATTGCGTGTGTTAGAAAATTGTCTAGTTTCTCGATAATAAGATGCGATGTAAGAGGTGCTTTCGATGTTTTGTTCTCGGGTGCATTTCTATCCGGTGAAGTCGGTAACTTCGCACTTCGGTAGTAAATATGTTGAGTTTTACTTTTCTCTATATTTAAATTTAAATGATTTATTGACATTCCGTTGACTTATTTATAGCCAGTACTTTTGATTTACTGAATGCTTACTACAAATAGAAACAAAAATGATCAAAGTGCCAGTTTAGATCCTGATTTAACGATTTTTATTTATATCGAAGAAACTAACTTTTCTTGAATAAGACTTTTCAACTCGTAAAATGTATCGCCGATATATCGATCTAATCATAGACGAACTAGACCGCGACGAAAATTCGAAATTTTACCGTTACAATTATCTCCCACTAAAGTTTTTGAATACTTAAAATGTTCACGTTCAATCGGAAAAATGACGTTTCTCGGACAACAAAAATGTATAAAAAATGAGAAAGTATAGCACTTTTACTCTATCGGACACTGCGTGTCATTCTAAAAATTTCAAATTCCCCCGAGGTACGCGCATAACGATCGTTATATATCTCTCCAAGCGCTGCTGTAACGTCGCCAGGGGAAAAGCAAAAGTGAAAAAAAAATCCCGCGCTCGCGCACCTGTTTTCCGCGAACTCCGGCGCGCGGTGAAAAGGAGATTTATTCATCAGCTCGAGATCCCTAGCCAAGACAAGAGCAACACGCGCGCGTACTATAGTGAAATGAATGGACCCATTCGGCACGTACGCGCCGCGTGAATGACAATCACGGAGCAAGGAAAGCAAGCGGCGTTTTACCCGGCTGGCTGTGTTTTCACGCTCGATTTCATTTTTCCGTAGTGTCCCATCGGAAGTCGCAGGTTCCTCATCATCATGTCGGCTGTTGTCGGAAATTCGTGTATATATAACGCCGAGCGCTCGGGGAGAAAGCTGCGGAAGTAATAACCGCGCGCGCGACACTTTTTGTCGCGAGTCGTCGCCCGTTGTCGTGGGATTTTAATTGGAGCGAGCGAGCAGTGCTCGCCGACACAAAACTAAACAAAGACGGATCGCGACACTTTTCTTTTCAGATGCGGTGCGCGCGATCTGTGTGGCGTCGTTGCTATCTGCGGATGCTGTGGAGGCTCCTTTTTTTTACAATTGAAAAGTTGTATTTCAATTAAGGATAAATGAGTGTGAAGTAGTCGCGCAGTTGGTCTTTTTTCGAATCGCATGGCTGAAAGTTCTCGTAAATCGTCGGAAAGTCTAGAGGTGAAGAATAACCGAGGTGCGCTTTTTACGAGTGGAAATATAAAAATTTATTTCCTAGTTTGAGGCTTTACGGTTGAATAAAAGATATGGAAATAAAAAATAATTAGTTACTGGTGTTTCCGGTTTTCTAAATTGTATAGTTATAGCATTGAAAACTTAAATATTTGAAAATGGATTTTATAGCATAGGAAAATAATTATCGCGTATTTACTGTTCTGATCATTGAACTTAAAGGTTTGAACTTTATAGTTATTTAAAAATAATATTGAATTTGCATATACATAAGATGAGATATAATAATAATGTTATATTATTTTTAAACTGTTAGATTTTTCATATAGGGTTTTGAAATAAATTGTAGACAATGTGATGTTTGAGGGTGCGTGAGGAATAAATAAAAAATCCAATATAAATTTTTATAATTACTTTTAATAGTCGCAATAGAAAAACAATGTACAGAGACAGATTCCGTATTGCTAACCGACAAAAGTCCTTCTATATGTGTAAAATAACATACAAATCGTCGTGTAATAAAAAAGTACAATAAGTAATTAATAATAAAAAAAATGATTGTAAGTAAAACGTACGTGTAAAATAGGTCTGCTTATTTAAATGTCTAGCGGCTTAAATGCTTATTTCGGATTTTCTCTTTCCCGTTAACTACTTACAATGATTGAGTCATTTAAATATAATAATCATATTACAGATCGTCTCTCGTTTTTTCCATCATGCTCGCGAAGACACAAAAGTGTGTGTGATGTGTGACGTTTTCCTGCGCTTTTTCCATTTTTTTTTTCATTGCTGCCTTATTTTGCTTTCTTTCTCGCGTTCATTCGTTAATTTGAGATTCGCTTAAAAGCTATACGTAATTTTCTTCGTCGTACTTTGGTTTTAAATTAAGGACTAGCGTGTTAAGCTTCACTCTGCCTTCGTGCATTTTGTCTCTTGTATAATTACAGCGTCGACGCCAACGATAAAAAGTTACAAAGTAAATTTGATTCTTGGTTGTCACTTCTCTTTTGGATCGCTTTTGTCAGTCGTGCACGTCACACGATATACAACGAAAAAGAATATATATGTCACGCGCGTGTCACAAAATTCGTTTTTACCGAACGGCGACGTAAAGTAAAACACGTGAAGGACTTGAAATGTGCGTTCTTTGATTTCTCGTGTATAACGCAAATCGTATAATACATATTATATACGAATCGTAGAGTAACAGCTTAATGAAACTACACGAAATAAAATAATTCTCTTACATACTATCGATAAAAATGATAACGTAACATAATTTTTAAATAATAATAATAATAATAATAATAATAAAAATAGTAAAAATAATAATAATAATTACGATAAGAAAGAAAACATTGTAAGGACAGTGAGATTTTTTGTTCTCTGGAAGAAAAGAAAAGAAAGATTGATGTTTCGTTCACATTACGTAGCGTAATAATGCAAGGATGACAGGCGAAGCACACAGAGCTGTACTGTACCATTTAGAATCGGAAATGGAATTTAGAATTAGAATGTAAAAATACTATATATATGTACAATAATTAATGTACGATGAATTTTTTTTTTTATGTTAATTATATTATACAAGTTTCATTCTCGTTCGGAGAGCTTTTTCCCTATTCCGGCCTCGTTCGTTCTCATTATCTCTCTTTTCACACTCTTCTCTTTCTTTCTCTCAACATTTTGTTACGCGATTTCGCGTGGGTGTCCTCGTGCATCACACGACGCTTTCCCTCATAAACGCTTTCCCTTGCCTATTCGGTTTCCATTATTCCCTTAATTAAGACGGAGGATTTACATTTTTTTTCTTAAATCTTTGTTTACACTGAATACTTACGGATATAAACGAGCTTTGATAATGAAAATGTTCTGCCACTTATCTCTCTCTCTCTCTCTCGCTCTCTCTATGCGCGCGCGCTCACACGGTTTATAGTTTCGCACACACATACGCACACGCACGCGTTTTTTCTTTATACGTGGATATTTCTCCTCTCTCTCTCGTGCTTTTTTACTTTTTTTATTTTTGTTCTTTGTCTTTTACATTACACACATCGAAAAACATTTATTGAAGTGTATTGGCACATAGGTGGAAGCGTTCGCGTACTTACCGAACCAATTGGGTCTGTGTTTTGTTGCTAACGCGATCGAAGGAGGGGGCAGGGGGCCAGAAATGAGTTTGAGAAAGAGAGAGAAAGAGAGTAAGAGAGCGAGGGGACAAGTCGAGTTGTTGTAGCGGAGGGCATCCCCCCCCCCTCTCCCTCTCTCTCTTTCTCTTTTTCTCCCGATTACTCGGATTACACGGCAGTTTCGATAGAGAAGAAAATTTGAACGGCTTGAAAAAATCGGTACCTAATAGCGCGCGAACGTGTATAGCAACCGTAAAAGGGCTTCTCTAATCAAACGCGATCATTAGTCTGCACGATCGCCCGCATTAGGAAATACAAATCTTCTCGCGTTTTTTCTTCTTATTTCTTTCTTTCTTCTGGGAGACGTGTGTATAAAAAACGCAAAAGTCGCGCGGAAAAGAGTATGTCTTTGGAGGCGATGTGTATGCTCGTGTGTGAGTGTGTGTTCACATATAAACGGTTCGTAAAATCGTGTATAGTTAACAAAAAAGGGAAAAAGTGGCTGATATATATAAAAGTCGTGTACACGTAGTTTTTTACTCGATCAATCAAAGGAAAGAAGTCTGTCTCTGCGCGCGCGCGCTCGCGGCGAAACGTAAAAACTTGGCGCGCGGCGCGTCGTATAGGTAGTGCCTTTTATCATTATTTTTATGCTTAACTTTTTTTAAGTTCGTTTGCATCGAGGTAACGGTGATAACGAGTTTTGCATTGCACGATGAAAAATGATGGAGAGCGAATCACCGGAGACCCGGCGACTCGTGTCGCTTCGATAGTTTCCGTAACTTATTGATACTGTTATTATTTTTTCATTCGTTTATACACAGTACACCCTCTTGTAATAAATTATACACAGCTCTTAATCCTTAGGGTTGTTTTTTTTTGGTCGCGCTCGCGCGCGCGTTCGCTCGTGCACCATACGTTCATTTTTCTTTTTAATTGATAATACGCAGTATTAATTATTTCATTTGTATGTGTGTGTGTGAGTATTTTTTTTTCTGTTTCTTTTAAAAAGGACCACCACCACATATGATGAGTATTTTTTTTTCTCGATGAGGAAAAAATCGCGCGAAGATGCAAAGTGTGCGATGAGAACATCGACCCTATACTTTTTTTTTAATATACTTATTACAAAAGCTCTCGATCTTTCTCACTTTTCCCCACATTCTCCTCTCGTAATTATTGATATATGTAATTCGTAATGCGTGTTTTTTTTTCATCAATTTTCAATATCTATCTAAGAATCAGTTATGTACATTATTTACACAGTTAAAATGATTAATTTCTCAACATACATTTCGCTCGCACTCTGTCTCCCATGCATACTCTCATAATCTTAATGATTGTATAATTAGGATTGACTATGTCTTAGAATAATCAACGGAATTATTAGTTTTTTTTTGTTTATCATGTAAAATATCAAATATCGTGCCATATTATTTTAGATGGTATGTCCATCTCCAAGGTACTGTTGTGGACGTATATCCGCTTTGCTTACTATCCCTTAACATTTTTACCTTACCGAGAGAGAAAAAAGGTGTTGTTCATCGAAGAATAAAGCATTGGATGGTAAAAGATTTTCAGTTCTTTCTTTTCAAAATTAATATATTGCTCTAAAGTTGTGATAATAATATCCAAAATGGTTTAGTTCCAGTCTTTAAAAATTGAATACGTTTATATAAAAATGCCCTTGTACAAAAAATTTTTAGAGAATTTTATTGTATATTTTTCTCGATGAAATTGTTTCTTTTGTCTCTCGGTAGGCCACACTTTCGCTTCATCAAACGTTTCTCTAGCGCTATGCTGAGCAAATACTTTGGAGATAACATAGTCATAAGAAATTGTTGTTCTCTTTCTTTTCTCCTTCCCCTTCAGGTAATGTTTAAGTTAATAGATGATTCGTTAATTACAAATATAAAACATGTATATGTAAATAGAACCTCTTAATTATGCGCGAACATGTTCTCTAATTGAGCTTATGTTAATTTTTCTCTCTCCTCTCCTCGCGTTAACTTACGCCCTTACTCGCGTCTCCCACTTTTCGCTCCTAACTCTTTCATCAGTCTAAGCCGCGTCTCCTCGGCCTTTGCACGCACGTGTAACAGTTGGTTTTTTTATTTTTTATTTTTATCGTTTTTTTATTATTATTATATCGTTCAACAATACGCGTTCGTTCGTAAGCTTTGTAGGCTTCTACCGTTTTATCATATTATTATTATTTTTTTTCATAACAAATCATCGCAATAATCAATTTAACAGTATCTGCAATATTATGCTACACAAACGACTTCTTTTTTTCCTCATAAAACTTCTTTTTTTCCTAATAACGGTACACGTACAGCGCGCGACATCTGAACAGGCGCTTTCTTTCGCTACTTTTATTATAGTGCACATATCACGTTCGTACACTCGATTTTTTTTTTCAACAGATTTAAAATAACTCTTTCCTGAACAACGGAATCACAGAAAAATTTATAATCACAAAAAATTCCCTCTCACCAAAAGTCTTTGACTTTTAAAAAAATATATATATATATTTATTTATACAATTTCTCACGATCGTGTTTAATATAAGCAAAGCCAAAAAAATAGGCGAATTGTCCAGATGTCGCGCGCTCCCGCAGAAAAACAGTGTCTCGTATTCCGCGTGTCTGTGTGTATTAATGATTACGATAGGCCAAAAAACTTATTATATTTAAAAGTTTTTCCGTGTTATACTTATTATTTTTCTCTCATCGGCACAAACACATTTTCACCGTCGTGGGGCCGCGCGCATGTTTTCACTCGTTCTCTTTTCCCGTTTTCGAAAAATATATATACCGACTACTTAGGCTTTCGACACACGTGAAACGTAAAGACAAGACAACAAAAAAACAGAGGAAAAAAAATACGGCGACGACGTCTCTGCAGTAGCCTGTCGCCTTTACACTCGCGACTCGGTATACACGATTTCGCCTGTCGTCTCGTTTTATTTTTTAGTCTTCGATGCCCCTATAGCGTATTTTTATTTATCGTTATATAGCCTACGGCGTAGTGCGAGACCCTCATATGATCCATTTGAATTACTTTTTTTTTATTCGCATCATGCCGGCGTGTAGGAATAAACGTTTGTTTTAAGACGTATTGTGTGGGTGTAAGTGTATATGTATGCCTGTGTCCCTGTGAATATATATGTTCTTTAACGCTATTTACACGACCGATCAATTCAATGGGAAATAAATGCAAAAATATATATGTATATGTATATATAAACACTCAGCTGATATACGTTCATATACATATTTTAGATTCGAGAGTACATCGCGTCCTCCGCTTGTGTCGTGAATATAAATTCCGTGTTGGCTGTTTTATGTACACTATAAAGAAAAATTACTAAAAATAAATTTTAGACGTTTTTAGTTTCCGTGTGCTACAATAACTCTTTTCTCAAACCAGACTTAATCTTCGCATTATCATTCAATTTCATCATTGTCTGGGACATCAAATTTACTTCTAACGATTGGCAGTATCACAGAGATTAAGAATTTTAAGAGAAACAGTTATACGCAAACAGCATGAAGTTTACTTTAATTTTGGTAATTTGTTTTTTAGTGTACGTGCATGACGGACCGAGATCGTAGAGCCGATTGTCGAAAAACGAAAAAAATTGTCGAGCCACTTGTTACAGGATTACGTAAGCTATTGTCTTCTCCGTAAAGATATACAACTACAGCGAGACGCTCACTTTCATGTCTTTCGAATGATTTTTCGGCGTGCGACGCGCGCACTGTTAATAGCCACGAGCGACTTGTTTTTAAAAAATAAAAGTTTAGCATCGATTCGCGCCCGCCTTCTGATTTTTGTGTTTGTCTACGCTTTTTCTTTCAGCTTGTGTTCGATGTGCAGTAAATATAACGAAGTATACTCGATTTTCTCTGCCTGTTGCCGTTTCCCCGCGCAGACGTGTTTGAGACGAAAGGCAAACAGACACTCGTCCGCGGACTTTCGGTTGATTTGCTTCTTTTGAGAATAAACGTCGTTGCTAAACATACTTAAACGCTATAACTTTACAACGTGTGCATATATTGACTTATTCTGAAGCGATACTGAAAAATGTCGCGATCGCCTCGTGGGTTGTATATGTGTGTGTTTGTGTTTTTTGCTTCTTCAAAGCCCGATATAGAATGAAAACGAAAAAAGAAAAAGAAACATTCGGCTCTCCTCTGAAAATTTGAAGAGTATATAACACGTTTGAATAAAAGAGATTCGTGAATACGAGATATACATACACATACACACACCTCGATCGAGAAAGGACACGTGCGCGCGCGACAAAAAAATCATCGGAGGATGCGGTTTTTCTTTCCTTTTTTTTCCATTGAAAAAATAATGACGACAGTTTTGATGATTCTTCTTTTTTTTTTATTACCGTAGTATACTTTCTTTTCTCGAGGCGCTTCACACACTATATGCGATAAAAACCTTTGGTTGCGGCCAAATTTTCAGAGGATACACGGAAAATCATTCCCAAAGAACGAAGAAGCGAATAGTGATTAATGTGTACGAACAATCGTCCTTAACGTTTACAATATATTAAAATCCTAAAATCGCTCTCATTATCCTCTCATTCACTCTCGCATTCTATTTACACACGCTTTACTCGCTCACTGTACAAGCGCACTGTCAAAGCTCCACCGATTATCGTAATATATCGCACAACAGTGTCCGTGTAACAGTTTTCCTTCGCGCACTGCCGTTGAAGAACCGCACAGCACTCACGTCGTTTGTCTTTTCTTTTTCTTTATACCACTCTCTTTTCACTTAATTTTGGTAGAGTTTAACGGTTGACACACGCGATTATCAATTGAGTAGAGTCGAGAAATAAAATTCGTAATATAACAATTCATCCACGTAAATTTTGAATTCTGATGCACTCTGGATCTAATTAGGTAAAAAGTTATACCATTTTTCTGCCTTGCTCTTATAAAAATTGAAAATCTACAGTTATCCACAAAGTATTCGTTTTAAAAGATTCAGCTGGTTGGTGTAAATTGCATTAAAAAACTGTTCTCAAAGGATTTGATAAGAAACGGCGTTTTAAAATTGACTTAATCAGTACTTATATATCGATAACTAGTATATCAGTGGCAAATGCGCGTCGCATGCTCAGTCGCGCGAAAGTTGTCTGTGTGTATGGGTGTACGTGTAAAATCGTTAAAAATCATTGACCATTCTTTTTTTTTTGTTTGCATTTACGCGTGGGTAAAGCTATCGTAAAAAAATGAACAACGCCGCGGAAAATATCATTTTTCCCAAAGCTTTCCCTCGGCTAGTGTATACTTTTTTGCAGTTGAAAACGAAATTACTCAGTCGAATTCTTAAGACTATATATATATATATTATAATGCTTCGGTGCACATTAACAAACAGAGCGCATAAGTATAACAATAAAAACTCTTCGTCCTATAAGAGTAACATTCCTCTCTCTCTCAATAAATACGTTCGAACGATACGCTATCGACGTGTATATACAATCGACAGCAACTCGTCAATTTTCTCTCCCCTCTCTTGCGCATAAATAAAACCACATAGTCGTTATCTCGCTGAAACGGCATCGGCGCGAGATCTCACCTCCCAGCGAGATAACAAGTATAATATAAGTATATATATATAATAGACGCGTTCGTCCTCTACTCAATCGACAACAACAGCAACATTTCCATCCTTCGTTCTCGCTCGTTGAGCTGCACGAGCTACAGCCTAGTGCTGTCCTCGTCCTCGTCCCTGTCGTCGACGTCGTCTGCTACGGCGTTTAGCAGCGATGGCCCAGCAGCCGCACCCTGGCGATTGGCTCAGACGAGGTGTCCGTCAATATCAGAGTACTGCGGCGTCGATGTGAAAGTTGACAGTGGGTGCCCGTGGGAATGTGCGGGGATGGGGGCCGCACGTGCAAATGTAGCTGGCGGGGGGGGTACCGTCGGCGGCAGGGGTGACTTTGTTCCGGCAGTCATAACAGTGACGTCTGGGGGGGGCACCGGCCGCGGCAGCGTCCGCTGCCGGGTCAGCGTGCCCATGCCACCGTGATGATGGCCACCCACCACGCCCAGCCCGCCCACACCCATCAGGAGGCTGTTGCTGCCTGGGCCCTGGGACAGCTGTTGCTGCATTTGCTGCTGCTGCTGAGATAGCTGGGACTGCTGGGAGAGTGGCGACGACTGCTGCTGGTGCTGATGGTGGTGATGATGAGCCGCGGAGGCAGGACTGAGGGAGGGATAGTAGGCGCCCGGGCCCGGGCCCTCGAGGATCGTCGAGGGGGCCGGGGCCGGGCTCGGGTTCGGCTCATATCCCATAAAGCGACCGCTCTCCATTTCCACGCTGTAGAAGTTTACGTCGGCTGGCGGGGCAGGGCTCGGGTTGCCGATGTAGCTCGACTTCGAAGCTGCACGATGAACCCACAGAAAGAAAAAACAGAAAGAGAACAGTTGTTAGTGATGAGTGCGTTATGTCATTATAAATGGTGCGGGGCTTTTTTGCTCGGGGGATAAGAAAGCATTGCTGCACGCAGTAGTAACAGACACACGCGTGCGGTATATACTAGAAGCGCTTCTCTATAGATTAGTTGCGTAATCTTTTCTATAGTGTTACGGCTGATCTAGCTTGTCTGTTACTACTAATGACTATTCGGGAGCACTCAAGGCTTAATTCACGTGCTTTTAATTGCATTGATGATGATGATTTGGGACTTTCGTTCTCTTTTTCTGTGCAAAAAGCATGTTAAGCAATCTTTCTTATATATATACACTCGTAGAAAGTAATGCATGAATCACTCGGGTGTGATGCGTTGAGTGAATAATGATGAGCAAAGTGAGTGATCTGCGTGCATTATCTCTCTTCGAAGCGTTATTATTGTCATAGACATTAAAATTGGTAATTTTATAAAGAATATATATTCGCTTGTTAATTCATATATTCATGAGAATGCCTCGAGCGCGCTTTTCTTTTGCATTGGTTTTCCTAAAATTAGAATTAAAATTTATTCCGCATGTAAATCTATGGCAAAAATGTTATGCACGCGTATATATACGAAACTTTCACGAAACGTATAGTATTGAATTTTAATTTAGCCAGTAATCGAGAATAAAGAAAAACGCCGCATCTTCTCATCGATCAATCCGCGCTTCTTCGACTTCTCATGACAATTATATATAAGTATACGAACTAACGAGGGCGTGCGAAGGCGACGTTAACGAAAACGTGGGCATGCATGAAAACCTCGCAAGCATAATATATATATATCAGCTCGCGTGTCTCTCTTTCTCTATCTGCCATCTCTCTTTCTTCCCATCTATCTTTCTCTACATCTCTATCTCTCTTTCATTCTCTCTTTCTCTCTCGTAATGAACACCGCCGAGCTCGTTCTGATGACGCGAGATGAGGGGCGAGAACGAGCGCGGCAACGCCTCTCCCACTATACATGTATATATAAGAGAAAGAGAGAAGAAGAGAGAAAGAGAGAGAGAGAAAGAACTAACGAAGCAAGGCGCTCAATCCGTCTCTCGCCGTTTTCTCATGCTCTGTTTGCAGTTGCTGCACTTTTCTTCGGGAAGAAAAAATACGGACAGCGTTCGACTTGTAATTGAACTTTCACTTGGATGCGCGCTCGCGTGAGCTCGGCGTTATCCTTGATTTGAATAATTAAGACGGTTTCCTTTGGAAAAGTTGCTCTGTAATTAATTGGCCTCGTTAATTGCGGAGAAAAGGCGCGCATTATAATAAAATGCATAATTTAGGAGCTTATGTAAGTGATTATGAAGGTAATTGAAAAAGTATGTTTATAGAGCATCTGCAACGTTATCTAAACGCGCATTGTGGTCTAATTATTTAAGTGGAATATTCTTTTTTTTTCTTTTTTCATCAACGGTCAATTAGGTAAAAGTACTATTTTTTTCATATAAAGTGCTGAATTAACGTGACGTTTTTTTTTTCTAAACCAATATAAATAACGAGAATTTATGAATATATATATTATGATTACAAGTCGATCGTGCGAGCAATGATATATGATAAGAGCTGATCGAGCGCGCTTTATTGAAGGTGTGCCTGTATAATGACATTGTGCATGTTAAGAAAGTTTCACATTCACGTAATGTCGATGAAACATCAAGTCAGTATAACAGTCGCATTCGGGATTCAAGGGAGACGGGCAGAACTGGCCAGACCGAATTCCAGAGTGTATAAATGTGTGTGATGTTAAAGCAAGTCTGCACGCGCGTAAACATGTGTGTAATACGTGTTTATGTGTCTCGAGCTCATTGGCAAGTTTCATCTTCATGCTAAGATCAGCGCATCGTGAACGAGAAGATGTTTGGATGCCGCAGGCATGCTTCAAGTCATGAATATATGCATTGATCAACGTCAGTAGATTGCTTGGGGGGTAAAAAGCTAGCTAAGGTATAAGATGATGTTTCGAAAATAATCCGTTGCTGTTATATACGCACTGATGTTAAGAAAATTTCAAGAAGACATGGTGTAAGTATGCATTAATGAGCTGTTATTATGTTTTGTTAAATTTGATTCTGTATAAGTATAATATAATTCATCTTGTCATGGATTCATATACCTTTAGAATATTCTCCAAACGGCAAGTGTGATCATAGAGCCATTCGGTATAAAAATTTTGCATTATGAGTAAACTGCTATAAACTATAATGAAATACTTCAGCACCTACACACTATGTCAATCTGATCTATTACCTCTAATCTAAACGTCACAGCCTCGCCATTCCAAGAAGCAAGGGTGGCCGGCGTTCAATCGAAAAGCCTGAAATGTCGTACATAGCAGAGGGAATAACAACGTATCTAAACTATATATATGTATAAATAATTCTGCAGCGCGTGAGGTGTGATTATGCGTATAATACATAAACAATATATATATAAAAGTATAGGCAAAAAATATATATAATCGTGTGTAATGTGATCTGGCCAGTGCGAGAAGATATAAACACCAAGAGAGAGAGGAGAGCGGATATAATATATTATAAGACGAATAATCCTGCGAGAGGCATTTCGTCTTTGCATCACGGGCACCTAGGCATCGTCATCAGGCTGTCGGTGCGCAGCAGCGCAGGGTTAGTAGTAGTAGTGGTAGTAGTGGTAGTAGTAGTAGTAGTATCGGCGGTAGTGCTATCGCGATTGCACGCTTGATGGAGTACGGGTGACCCACCGGATAGCGTGCCGCTGGCGGTGGTGCGCTGCGGTGGCGAGTCCATGTTGCTCAGGATGCTGGGCATGTGGTTGCTGCGACGGTTCAGGGTGCCCTGCTGGTGCACCTGCATCTCGAGGCCGGCCTTGCTAGCGTAGTCGGGCAGCGTCGGGTCGATCAGGTACGTGCTCGCCGCTGTCTTACGTCCCTCGTCCTGTTTTGACAAAGCAATCACATAGGGGGATACGTGTATTATGGATTACTGTGGTTTCCATCATGTTTTGTCTTTAGTTTTACTTTTTTTTTATTGGATGTTTCTAGTATTTATTTTTTAAGTCTCATTTTTTTTGTCTGCTATAGTTTTGGAGAGCTGAGATGGTGAGTCGCTCGTGCAGCACTTGTGATATATAGAGTGTAATATATGTGTGGTTCGTGCGCAAGACTTGGAGATGAATTTTTATACAGTGGAAAATGGTATTTTTGTAGTATATTTTTTTTCTTTTTGATTTTGAGTTGTCGTGTTATAATGTCCAGTAAATAAATATAAAAATAATATAGTTGATAGTTCGAATATGCATTTTGACATTTTACGAAAAATAAAGAATTTTCTTTTTCAGTGGAAAAATGTTATTTTTGTTTTCTGTTCAAGTTAATTTTTTTGTTAATGTCAAGACAATATATATAAAAATGATGGTTGACAGTTATACGAATATGCATTTTGACATTTTGCGTAGAACAAAGAATATTTTTATTGTTACAAATATGTACTTAATGTTTTAGCAATATTGATGTAACAAATTGATTTTGACTATTTCTGTTAGTATAGAACTTCTGTTTCTAGTAAAGATAATTGTATGATTTTTACTGTGGTATAATTATAATTGATATATCAAGAGATCTATTTTGATATAACGTTATAAATTCGTCGAAGTATGGTAATCTATACAAGACTAAACTCATACTATGTCATCTTACCATGCAAGTTAGTAGAACTGAAATAAATACGTTTGCTTTTTAACGTGCCAAAATTATGCTAAAAATGCGCAGTTATATAAATCTTTTACGTTCCGTTAAAAAACAAACGTTAATTAGTTATAAATATATACGATTCTATAATACTAACCCCCGGAGGATATAAGCGTTCGGCTAAAAGAAGATAGTGAGGCGGACTGGTCGGGAGCTTCGTTTATATAGGATTAAAGGATAAATGAGAAAAAAAATCAATAATAACTAAAAGCTCAAACCAGAGAGTGACGTAGCGTGCGGATCTCAAAAGCAGACTAAAATATTCTTCGTAAAAGAAAAGAACAAAGAGGAGAAAAAAAAGAAAATTGTTTGGGAGTAGAAAATGAAACTTGGGGTTAACAGAACTCAAACCTACCCTCCGGAGTTACTTGTTACTTAGAACATATTGACTGATCGCACTGACCACGTAATCGTTGGCGTCGAAGTTGACGTCGCTTTTCTCGTCCGACACCGAGCTCAACTCGCCGGTCATCGTGTCCCCGTTCACCGTCGACGGCGCGTACATGTCAGCCGTCTGCGACTTGTTAATGCCTGCAAAGACAGCGGTAACGTCTTGGTTAAAATCCATATGCAGCTGCTTCGCGCTTAATATAGGTACTAGCTTACTATAGATTCTGCTTAAAATAGAAAGTTATACTGTCGCCTATAAGTTTTTTTCAATAGAAACTTTCATGTGAATCGTGTCTTTTATTGTTTTATATAAAGAATTAGAATTAAAAAAAATAAAAAAAATAAAAACTAAATTCTTTAAAAGTGGACCTACAGTATATATTAATATGTAAAGTAGTAGGATATAAAGTTTTCATTAGAGTATAACTGATAA
The DNA here is from genome assembly GCA_900474315.1 of Torymus auratus. NCBI lineage: Eukaryota > Metazoa > Arthropoda > Insecta > Hymenoptera > Torymidae > Torymus > Torymus auratus. The sequence continues at coordinate 9,988 of UXGD01000598.1, read as the reverse complement.
GAGTTGTGTGCCTTCATAAAAAATACGCTTATCTTTTAACTTTTGTACTTCTTAAGAAATCAGTAGCTTAATGTTGAATTCTTCGTTTTCCTTAATAAACAAAAGCTTTGACAAAAACAAAAAGATAAAAATAATAATGATATAATATATATTTGTTTGTTCTTTTCTTCCGCAACCGTAACCCATATGACTGTTAGAAAGGCAGTGGATAGACTTACGGTCCTTGTTTTTCTTTCGCACGATATACCACAACATGATGAAGACATTAATAATAAAAAAGACGATCGAGGTGGCGGCTATCGTGTAAATGTACTTCATCGGGCCGTCGCCACCGGCCTCCCTCAGCACTTCCGGCGAGTTCTCGGCGCTGTCCGGGCCTAAAGTCGGCACGTGGCCGGAAACGAAAAGAAAACAGACAAGGTGAATAATTACCCGAGCGCTGCGCCTTCTTTTTCGATACGAAGGTTGTATAGGCTATGGGCATGGCAATGAGGAGACAAGCACAGGCGGATACAGCGATGATTATTACGATGATGTACGAGGAATTGATCTCACTGACGATCAATTCGTTCGGCGGTGCCTCACCTGCAAACCCAAGCAAAAACAATGCCCCCGTCACCCACAACACAACGACTAGTGCAGACACGTACAACATGCATGCTATGTAACGACGGATGGTTGGGACACGCTCAGCGAGCAAAATTTATTTTTTTTTATTCGCGATAAAATGTTCAATATTTCATCTATAATTGTTACAATTCCGTCGTATGACGTAAATAGTTATCGATTCGAATAAAATACAAACAGAATTTTAATATAACAACTGATTACGTTTCTTGCAAAGTAATTTAATTCGCTTAATTGAAAAATATTCCATTATAGTCCGTTAGCGAAGTTTGCGTTTTGCTCCGCTAATGTAATGAGATTGTTAAATGACAATTATTAATACGCAATGCATAATGGATGTTATAACATTTAGTAAAATCAATGTACTTTGTTACGTAAACTGCATGATTTGATGATTACCAGCAGTGACATATGACTGGTGCATAGTGTGAATAATATGTGTAAGCTTACACTAATAAATGTTTACTAAAACCACAATTATATCGTCTATATCCAATCCCAATTTATATATAATTCAATTAGCTACTATATTTATGTTAAATCATACTAATTAATAATTATACTTATAATCTATTGGCGAGTTCTACATTCTACTTTATTGCGCAATGGATAAAGGTTTTACGGTTTTCTATATCTACTTGATTTTTATCTTATTGGGATTAGAGACGGTTTAACATCAAAATTACTTCCGCCCATCATTCCAATTTCGAATAATCATTTTAATGCTCAAAAATAATATTAATAATTATTCATAATTTGCGAAATAATCCTTAAATTATAACGTGCTATAAACCTGCCATTTTTAGTCATTTATTAGCTTTATTGTCAATATTGAATCAATAATTTTGGCCTTTTTGTATTAGCCCGGTTAAAAATATCCAACTAGGAAACCCAGTTGGATCCATGTCACATGGGTAATCCAGCTGGAGCTTGGTGATTTTACATAGATTTCAGTAGATTTTTAGCTAGATTCCTACTTCGATCCATGTCATATGGATTTCCCAGCTGGGTTTCCATGTGACATGGATTTGAAGTAGGAATCTAGCTAAAAAATCTACTGAAATCCATGTGAATCCACCCAGATCCAGCTGGATTTCCTAGTTGGATATTTTTGACCGGGACATAAACGCTTCGTTGACAAAAAATCATTTAGCAATTCTCATTCACTACTATAAGCAATGCTATTTCTATAAGTTTAGCCACTATATATTCTTAAAAAAAAAATTAACCAAGAATATTTCATGAAAAGCCTCAATCACCAAATCGATTTTTCGCCAATCCAGCATATATCACTACACCCTGACCATCCACACCCAGTCCTCTCCCATCCATCCTCCCGCAACAAGCGCCCACCAACGTTACACCAACGTTATACAACAACCATACCAATATATTCCTTTGAAAATCACTTACGTAGCGTCTGGACTTTGAGAAGATCTGGCAAGAAGGGACTCTCGCCCTTCGAGTTTTTCGCTCTTATGCTGAACACATAGTAGGTGCCCAATGCTAATCTGTCCACTATAGCCTTGTAGACGCCGGGTGAGACGTCGAGGTAGCGATAGTTGGATACATCGTCGCGGGCCTCACGCCAACGTATCTGATGGGACGTGGGTAGGCCACCGTCGAAGCCGCGCTTCCACACGAGGGTGACGCTGTCGTGGGTGACGTTCAGGGCCTCGAGGTCCGACGGCTCGTCCGGAGGCGAGGTCACATCTAGGCCTATCTGCTCGATCGCTCGGCCCTGACTGTTGTGCGCCTGGCACTCGTACTTGCCGTAGTCCGACTGGCCCACGTGGTAGATCGTCAGCGTCGATTGGGAGTACAGTTCGGATAGCTGTGAATAGTAAAGAATAAGTCAAGATTATAGTTTTTAATAAAATTCCAGTAGAAAGGGTAAATTTTAGTCAGACACTACTCCACTATACTTACGTTCGTGTAGGTGACGGCGTACTTGTACTCAGTTACATTTGGCAGTATGTTTTTTCCGTTGAATACCCAGGTGAAATGCGGCAGCGGAGAGCCCTTGGCTTTGCAGTGGAGCTGGGCGTTCGCGCCGCTGTTCACAGCTGCTTTCTTCGTCAACGGGGTATTCGTCATTTCCGGCTTGACTGTGGTAAGAGCAAATTAAAAGGGTTCGTTATACTTTAACCGAGCAAACAAACAAATTGACTTTTTCGGTTACGCTATACTTACAATTGGTGATGAAGAGAATGGGCTCGGAGGTGACGTTGCTGATGCCGTTGTTGATGCCGCATCTGTACTGGCCGACATCGCGGTGATTGGGGGTCTTGATCCTGAGGAACGACGTGTGATTGGCGAAGTAGGTGCCGTAACGGTCGCCGAGTTCGGATACGCTGGTGCCCTCCTTGTACCAGGTGATGTACTCTGGACCGATGGGCGAGCCCTCGACCTCGCAGAAGAGCTTCGCCTCGACGCCCGGCGGATAGATCACGCCCGACGTCGACGTACGCACTATCGAGGCGGGATCTGTGGCAAGAGTAACGTTAGTCGGGGGTGCTCGCTGTCGACGAGATTGAATGTATCGAGAAAAAAGTATTAGTATATCGAGGAACTGATAAGGTTTAAAATAATTTAATGAAATTTAACTTTGATAAAGTTTATTGTATACATTCCAAGCAATGTATATGGAAAATATCACTTTTTTTCTCTCTCGATACATAAATGGTTTAGTAGGGTTATAAAGCAAAAGCGGTGCTGATTGGAAAAAGCAAATATCCTGGCAGTTGTGTATGATATGATGTTCGTTTTTTTTATCACGGGATATAATGATTTTAAGCACGACGGTGTGTGTTAGATTACACTGTTATAGCATTGTAGCTAATAGGAATAAGAGATAAAACACATATAAATTTTTTATTGTAACAAAACAAGTATGAATTTTTTCATTTAACGATGTCATTTCAATTATATTCGCAAGAGTTACGTAATCTCACCAGGATGAAGCATGCAATAATTAAAAGTTAAGTGGATACCGGTGTTTCCCCCCCTTCTCTTTTATTAAAGGTAACTTAAAATAACTGCAAAATAAATTTACAGTTATTTCAGTCCCTCCCATTCAACATTCGGGCGACTTCACGTTTTGAATATATAATAATATATTCATTTGCCTCTGTCAGAATGGTAAACATACCTCTCCGGCATCCCCTCGAGACGACAGATATGAAAAATGAAATCAACACAAAAAGAAAAAAACAACAAAACGAGAAAAACAAAAAGGTACATGATGATAATAACACACTCGAAGAGAACTCAAGATTAAAAAAATAATGTAAAATGATAATGGGTAGATACCTATCGCACATAAATTGGGAATCAAGCGTCTTAAGTGAGGCTTACATTGAACGGTCAAATTCAACTGATAAAAAGTCGAGCCCTCGTCGTTGGTAGCTTCGCAGTTGTAAGTGCCGGCGTCGTGGCGCTCGAGGCGCGTTATATTGAGGGTCGATCCACGCGCCAGGATGCGCTGGCCAACCTGGTTGCTGCTCAGTGGCAGGCCGTCACGCGTCCACGTGTACGTGATCGGGGCAGGATTGGCGCGCGCCACTACCGAGATCACGAACGGCTCGCCCTCCATGCCCACGAGCTCGTTTGGCTCGAGGTTCTCGAACACCGGCTTGTCTGTAACGGTCAAGTGTATTTTTTTTGTTATTTCCTGACCAAAAAATTGTTTGTAATGTTCAAAGTTATCTCAGACGCTAATTATTGGACTCACATAATATACTGAGCGCAGTGACGTCGTGGACGCTGCGATCGATCTCGGGGTTCTTCGCCTGGCAGGTGTACTGCTCGCCGTTCATGTCCTCGGTGAGATCGAGCTCGAGCTCGACCGAGGATATGAAACCACCGAATAGGCCGTTGCGCGAGTGCGTCTTCGTGCCGGAGACTGGACTGCCCGCCTTCCACCAGGACATCTCGGCCGCGGGGTTGCTGCTCGTCGACTCGCAGATCAGCTTCGCGTGGTCACCCGACCGGAAGTCCTTCGGTATGCTGCTGATCTTCACCATGTCCGGTAGGACTGTAAAGACGATATGATATTATTTTTCACATTTGCAGCGGTTATGTGTATATTTTTAAAAAGAATTTGTTGTTTTATTTAAAAAAAATTAATTCATCTAAATTTCAATGATTATCCCAGTAATTATTTACGAGATCTGCTGTAATCAATTCTAGAATAATTTAGAAACAACGATTTAAGCTATTAAACAAGTACCTTTTTAACAGCTTAAAACTGAAATTTTACATAAACTCGAATATTATTTTATATCGTGATGTATAATGTGGATAAATGTAATACTCACAGAAAACGCTGAGATCGACGTTCTTGACGAGGGGTATCGCGGTGGCGGAATTGTTCGCCTCGCAGCGTATGTTGGCCTTGTTGTCGGTTGCGTTGACGAGGAGGGTCAGTTCGCTCGTCACCGCGTGGTCGCGCGGTCGCATCGTGCTCGTCACCTGCGTTACGCGAAAGAAGAAAAAGAGACGAATAATTAAATACTCCGGTCGTCACAGTATGTCCTGTTTCTTTTTGCCACCCATCACCTTTGTTAGCTTTGCGCGTGAAAATTATTTGAAGCATTTTTGAGATTTTGTTAGATTTATATGTGAATAAAGATTGTAAATTTGTTATAGGATCATAAGAGTTTGGCGCGCAAGTTAAATTTTCTGAATATATCAAGTGGTCCGGTGTATTTAGGTTCCTACTCGCGAAGCAGTTTCGTAATTAAGATAATGTCTTGATAATACCAAGTCTTTTTTATAAAGTAATTACGTCCTACTTTGGATAACGTTAACGCTAGATATATAGGTAGACTTTATAACTTAATCGCAAGTATAACGTACAAAAAATTTTTTAGATTTTTATTTTAAAGTGATTAACATAAATACTAGTTTATTAAGAAAGTCTTGATAAATAGTGAAATAATTATATTGTTGGGAGATAATAATTTGTTTATTTTAACAAAATAATGTCGAATTATTTGAGAATTTTGGATGAAGATTTCAAGGAAAGCCTTGTTTGTTAATAAAGTTCGTGAAAAGTGAAAAATTGTGAAATTCGAGAAGCTAGCGACTGATTATTTGCGAAGATGTGATGACCCATTATACCATACGTGTTCACAGCGGAGAAAAATGACAAATATGCGCAGGAGATATTTTTCAGCGCGTTCTATTAAATTCCATCCAAGAGAATTATAACGATATATATTGCATTTTTTCCTTTGAACATAAAGGATTAAATACAGTGCCAAATGATTGCTTTTTAAAACGTTTGCGAATGATAACGGAAGAGTAAGTATCGCGTTTCAATTGAAAAAAAAACACGAAAATGAAAATAAAAAGTGGAAAAAATTATCGTGTCAAATAAACGAGAAATGAAATATAATAAAAATGAAAACGTCGTTTGATTTAATAAAGAAATAACAATTTGAAAATAACAATTTCAAAGTAATTGATAAAAAAAGAAAAATGAAAACGATTATTTTATAAAACATGATATTTGAAGAATTATTATTATTATTATTAAACTTCTCTCTCGTCCATGGTCGACACGTAGAAGCACCTCTTTCGTGATTTTTTTTTTTTGGGATGGCGTGCGCAGGAAATGTGTGTAGAGTGCGTAGACAGAAGACAGAGAAGCCGATCAATTACCTTCGTACGTACCTCCTTGTTGTTCTTATACCACGTTATGGTCGCCGGGGGATTACCGGATATTGCGGTGCACGAGAGCTTCAGCAGAGTCCCGGCGACGATGTTCGTGCCGGCCTCGTAGCCGGCCATGTCCAATCTCGTGGGCGGATCTGCGGCGGGAAGAGAAGGAGGGAGAAGAGGGAGGAGAGAAAAATACAAGAAATTAATTGTTTTCCTTGATAATACGACGAGATATGCCCGCGGCGCTCGAGTTTAGAGAGTACATGTTCTTAATTTCGCTTAATGAAGATCGGTTTAATAGGATTTTCGTAACTGCTATGATTTTTTACAGTGAGATTTCTCACGTATCTATCGTGGCTGTTATTTTTTAATGAAAATTTGCCGTCTATTTTTTAAACATACGAAAGTTTTTTAACAGGTTTTAAAAATGATAAACATTAACTGTTTTTACAAAGTATCTCTAAAAGCCAACGTTATTCTCATGATATAACTCGATAATATGGAAATTACGATTTTTTTGTACTTTAAACTGAAGTAAACTAATAAAAACCGAACGCAACAAATCAATACTTTCCTTATACTCTTAACTCTCAATTTACTTAATTGAAGTACAAAAAAACTTAGTATCCAACTTACAGATGACGTTGATCGTGTGAGTACCGACGATGTTCTCAGAAACCTTGCCGTTATAGGCGTTACAGACGACGACGGAGCGCTGGGCTGCCCTATTGATGGTGAAGGTGATGTTCGAGCTGGTGATGAAGCCAACTTGGGGACCCGCTGTCTCGATCGTCGTCCCGTTAACCTTAACATTGTCGACGACCCACGTGATGACAGAGGCCGGATTCGAGATGTCAGTCGTGCAGCTGATCGTCACCCTCTCCTCGGCCCGTGCCTCCGTTGGACCCTCCAGGTGCACCGCATTCGGCGAGACTGTACGAATTTAGTGTTAGTTAAACGCATTTGCATAGTTCTTTTTAAATTTATTAGAAGTTCTTATTTTGTTAATAATTTGCAAGTTAATTTCGATAAAGTAAAAAATATTATATAGAAAATTGGCCTTTCAATTATTAAAATACGATTTTATTTAAGCTTATCAATGTAATAAATGACTGAAAACAACGATTAACTCGATATTGGATAAAAATAATGACGAAACGATTAAAATTTATTTAATGCATAAAAACATTATTCCTCCAAATAAATATCATATACCCGATATATCTATAATTTATGGTGCAAATTTCATTCTCTCAAAATTTCCAAAACTTATTACTAATATACTTACAAAGCACGCTGAGGTCGACATGGGCAGTCATAGGCGTGATGTTCATGACATTCGTCACCTTGCACTCGTAGCGCGCCTTGTCGTCGTTCGGCTGCACGATGAACTTGAGGACGTTCTTGGAGATGGCGCCCTCGGTCGTGTAGACCGAGTGCACGACCTCGCCGTTCCTGTACCAGACGACCTGGGCGGCCGGATTGCCGCCACGCGACTTACATCTCAGCTCGACCTGCTGGCCAGCACTCAGCGTCTCGCCCTCCGCATAGCCTTCGATGTACGGCGGTCCCGGTGGATCTGGAGCCAGATTTATATTTGGTATTATAAAATTGTGATATAGTGTCTGGTCGCATAATGTTATGTAAATAAAATGATGGAGAATAAAAATAAACATTGACAGGTTTAGGATGAATATGAAAAAACTAGTAATATACTATTTTGTATAATAAATTGTGTATATTTGCGTTATTTATTTTCTCGAAACATTGTAAACACCCGTTTAATTTATCAAAAATACACCATTATCTAAGAAAAAATGCGCACCGCAAAACTTCAAAGCTGCGAATAAATATTACATATTTACTCATAGCCTCAACTGCATCTATTTGCACCAACTTGCTGTCCGACCAAACTGGGACATTTCTACTTCGCCATACATAAATACACGTTTCCTGCGTGTACATTCATAAATTTAAAGGGCATATTTTACCTTAACCACAAGTCCGCCAAACAAACGTTCAACAGTCCCCGCCCGTCGTACTCTGAATAAATAGGGTAATCAAGAGAGTAACATAGACGCACATGCGCTCGGTTCACGTAAGAACGAAACGGCGTAAAATCAGAGACGGAGAAAGAAGCGAATTCCCATTGATTAGCCTATATAGGTCCCTTCTCCGCTGAGATCTTTATTTTACCACTCAAGATACTCGCGGAAAACTTTCGCCTCTGTTCGGCCAGCTATATATATATATATGTGCGCGAGATCGCGAGAAACTTACGGCGGGCGATTTTTCCCGATCGCTGACGTCGCCTTTGACTGCTTTTATTAGTTTTGGGTTTTAGTGCGCGTGAGAAGGGAAATTTTACAAAGTTTAGCCCCCGGGGCACTGTACACGCGGCGCGCGCGTGGATCGCGAGCGTTTTATTTGCCTTCTTTATTTATGAGCGCGAAAGTTCGATTGTAGCCGGCGAGAGGACAGGGCAAACGTTTACTTAATAAAAGTGAGCGAGCGCGCCGGAGTTTCGTTTAGTCGCCGCGCGCCCGCTCTCTGTTACGAGTTGCTTTTCTTATCGGCTTCGAATAATACTCACCGTGGAAATTTATGAGGAGCTTGTAATTAAAACAGTATTGGAACTTTGTATTCTACGAACGGGGACCGTAAGCTTTTATATTTACGGCGTTCTTCAATCCTTTCCTTTTTTTATTATTGTTATAGTGGTAGGTATAAATTTTTCAAAGTGTGAGCAAAAACTTTGGAAAATCGTTAAATTTAATCCGGATATAGATATAAAGGTGGAATAAAAAATTCAGTTATATATACACTTTGAAGAAACGTCATTCCTGATAAAAGAATCTCTCTCTAGCACTGAATTTTTATCTATTCGGAGACTCTCGCGGATTATACGTGCAGACTACTGCATATATAACATCTCAGGCTTAAAACTTAGAAATTATTCGCGAAATCGCTTCATCGTAAAGTCCGCGCAATAAAACCGAGCGGATCGTTATAATTTTTTCCCGTAATAAATTTTCCGGGCGAAAAATTCAAACCCTATCTATATCTCTCGCGAGCATCCCCAATAAAACGCCGAGTCAAAGCCGGAGCTTTCATTCAACCCCCGCACGTATAAAATTCCCACGATCAAAGGCTCTTGGCGAAATGCTATATGTACGTATGTATATGTACTCACACATGACGGAGAGCGTGGCGTTGGCGCGCATGGGCTTCTTGACGGAGATGGCCGGGTGGTGGGCCTCGCACGAGTAGGTCACACCGTCGTCCTCGGGCGTCGACGTTATGTAGATTGAGCCCTGCGTGTCGTACTTCTCGAGCTTGCCCTCCTTGTGGTCTGGCGCCTTCAGCATGTCCATGTCTGTAAACAGAAGCGTCTGGTTATTGGCTGTTTCGAAATTTTTCTACCTTTCTCTCCTTTTTTTTATTGCTCGAGGTGGGTTCTTTTGGGGAACGAAAGATAGCGTGAACGCGCGTTAAATATTAATTGAGTGGTTAACATTCTAACAGAGAAATTTTATTGTTCTATCATTTTTTCATGATTTATAATTTTTAAAGTTAGCAGAAAATTGATACATAAAATAATAATAATAATGTTCTTATAATAAATGCAACGTAACTTTTGTTTGTAACGTATATATATATACATGTTTTTGTAAAATATACCGCAAATCAAAGT